>BLSH010291684.1:1800826-1814556 GCA_018402905.1 Glandirana rugosa | reverse complement strand
CAGGGTTCCCATCAGTCTCTCCTTATATCAGCGTTTAAATCTGAGTACCTCCTTACATCAGGATCCCCATCGGAGTCCCCCTTATCCACAACAGACTCCCACCTTACACCAGGGTCCCTATCAATGTCCCTCTTACATCAGAGTCCCCCTTACATCAGAGTCCCCCTTACATCAGGGTCCCCACTTACATCAGAGCCCCTCTTACATCAGGGCCCCCATCAGAGTCCCTCTTACATCAGCGTTCACATCAGAGTCCCCCGTACATCAGGGTTCCCATCAGTCTCTCATTATATCAGCGTTTACATCTGAGTACCTCCTTACATCAGGATCCCCATAGGAGTCCCCCTTATCCACAACAGACTCCCACCTTACACCAGGGTCCCTACATCAGGGTTGCTCTCAGAGCGGAGGCTGTGCACATCAGCTGTAGGCCAGATCTTGCAGCAGACCACATGTGGCCCCGGGGGTCATAGTTTGGAGACCCCTGGTTTGGACTAAGGCATCGTGACTATGAATACTGTGGGGTAACATCCGCTGATGCCCATAAAACTCAAGCGGCTCATCCTCCCATCTCTTCGGTGTCAGGCCCGGCTTGATAGTACAAGAGAAATGTTTGTCCCGGACTGTTAAAAGCTCTCCATCAGAGGAAGGCAGGTTTCTCGGGGGAGCGGCGTCTGTGTACATTTGCCTCTTGATGGCGGTTGTGTTCAGGCCGCTTTGATTGTCTGTGGCGGGGGAGCTTTGTTCTGAAGTTCCCACCACTGAGAGATCTCGGCGTTCCGCATTTTAATCAGAGGGATCTTTAGCGATTTGTGCATCAAGACGATTAGAGCCTTGCTGCCCTACTTTTACCAGGGAACAGCTCACTTAATTCGCTATAATCACTCCACTTTCCAAGGGGGGAAAGGGAACCTGCAGATGAGGCAACTTGTGTGCGTCCCCTGTGTTCCTCCCGCACCGAGGGGAGACATCCGCCACTTTCCACTAATGGTTAATCTGCAGATTTCCATGGAAACACTCTCGCCAGAACCGCTGTAACAGTGCTAAAATTTTCTCTGGGTTCATTTCTCAACCCTGTTTATTTTTTGTTTTCTTTTAAAGAATGGCAGCAGCTTGGAAGGGCAATCTGACCCAGGCAACGGTGCACCGGTTCTGGGCCTGGCAATCCGGAGTAGGATCCTGGCACTACGTGACGTCCTTATTTTCCAAACCTAATCCATGCACATTCACTACTTTACCACTTCAATACCAGGCACTTTTACCCCCACCCCCCTTCCTGCCCAGGCCAATTTTCAGCTTTCAGCGCCATCACACTGTAAATGACAATTGCGCGGTCATGCTACACTGTACCCAATGGAATGTTTATCATTTTGTTCACACGAATAGAGCTTTCCTTTGGTGGTATTTAACCACTTCAGCCCCGGAAGGATTTCACACTTTAGGACCAGAGCACTTTTTGCGATTCGGCGCTGCGTCGCTGTAACTGACAATTGCGCGGTCGGGCGACGTTGTATCCAAACTAAATTTGCGTCCTTTTTTCCCCGCAAATAGAGCTTTCTTTTGGTGGTATTTGATCACCTCTGCGTCATTTGTCATCACCGCTATAAACAAAAAAAGTGACAATTTTGCAAAAAAAAAAACAACAATATTTCTTACTTTTTGCTATAATACAAATCCAAAAAAAATTATAAAAAACATTTTTTTCATCGGTTTTGGCCGATTTATATTCTTCCTCATATTTTTGGTAAAAAAAATCGCAATCGGCGGTTATTGATTGGTTTGCGCAAAAGTTGCCGCGTTTACGAATGATGAGAATTCATTTATGGGGTTTTCATTTTTTTTTTTATATTTTACTAGTAATGGTGGCGATCTACGATTTTTAGCGGTACTGCGATATTGTGGCGGACATGTCGGACCATTTTGACACTTTTTTGGGACAATTGGCATTTATACAGCGATCAATTCTATGAAAATGCACTGATTACTGTGTAAATGCCATTGGCAGTGAAGGGGTTAAACTGGAGATGGCGCTCTAAGGGTTAACTGTGTTTCCTCACTGTGTTCTAACTGTATGGGGGCTGGGCTGGCAGGCGGAGGGGAGTGATCACGGCTTCCATATACAGGAAGCCTGTGATCACATCCCTTCCCCCTCTGTCAGAATGGAGATCCGTGTTTACATACACGGACCTCCGTTCTCTCACTGCGTGGGAGCCATCGCGGGTAGCCGGCGGAGGTCGACTCCACCCTACCCGCTCCCTGGCCCCCCCCGAACACAGTGAGCGCCTCCGGCGGCGCGTGTGCACTCACAATACGCGTTGTAGCGGCCGCAGTTTTGCGATCATTAACCACTTTGCCGCCGTTAAGCCACTGCGGGCGGTCGGCAAGTGGTTAATCACCACTGGGTTTTTTGCTAAATAAACTAAAAAAGACAAAATGTTGAAAAAAACAAGTTTTTCTTTGTTTCTGTTATAAATTCTTTATAAATTTAGCCCAAAATGTATTTTGCTACTTTCCTTTGGTGAAAATAACCCAAATCAGTGTATATTATTTAGTCTGTAGGAAAATTATAGAGTCCACAAACTATGGGATATATATCTGAAAATTGATCAAACCTGATGTATTGACGGCCTATCTGATTTCTTGAGACCCTAAAATGCCAGGACAGTACAAATACCCCCCAAATGACCCCTTTTTGGAAAGGTTTTTTTGTCAGTTGGAGGAATTGTGCCCCATCATTGATGTCGTTGGGCCCCATCGTTGGTTTCTGTAGGCCCTATCGTTGGTGTCTTTGGGCCCCATCGTTGGTGTCTTTGGGCCCCATCGTTGGTGTCTTTGGGCCCCATCGTTGGTGTCTTTGGGCCCCATCATTGGTGTCTTTGGGCCCCACCGTTGGTGTCATTTGGAGCAATTGCACCCCATCATTGATGTCATTGGGCCCCATTGTTGGTGTCAGTTGGAGGAATTGTGCCCCTTCATTAGTGTCAATGAGGGAAATTAAGTCCCATTGTTGGTATCAGTGGTTGAAATGGTGCCCCAAGGGCTAGATAAAAGCACACAAAGGGCTGCAGCTTGGAGACCACTAGACCTGTGTTTCTCAACCCTTTTTTCAGTCAAGGCACCCTTTAAAATTATGGACAGCCTCAAGACACCCCATTCTTAAAAGCCATTCTTATTTTACATAACGCATCAACATCCGCCACATGTAGGGCACCCAACATTAGAGGTGATTTATTCTTCCAACGCAAATACATTTTTCCTAACTAATACTGACTAGTACTCCAATGTTTCTCTTCTCCCTCAGTTTTTCTCCATCACTCTGCTAATGTGACCCCAATGCTGATGAGGAGGGGCAGGGGAGAATCAAACAAGGATGCTGTGCAGACAGCCGACATCCTCCTTATCAACTGATGATGTCATTGGTTGTTAGGACGTTGGCAGCTAGAAGGTTGTAATGGTGCACAATGCAAACCAGTGACTTTGTGTAACTAAAAGGCAGGCTTCATCCAGCTGCTGGCTTGTATACAATTTTTGGGCATTTTTTAGGCATTTTGCCAAGGCACCTCTGAAGAAACCACAAGGCACCCTGGTTGAAAAAGGCTGGGTTAGACTGACAATGCTGCTGTCCAAAAGTGCCCCCTGTGCTCCTTTATCCAGAGTGGGGGAACTCTAAGGCTGCATTCACACCTTTGTGTTTCCTAAATGTGCAAGAAAACACACAAAAATGTGCGCTCTGCCATGCGTTTCGGAAACACGCTGGTTGTGCTTGTGTTAATGGCACCCCCAAGCATTGATAACAGACGTGTGTTTTGCCATGCGACAAAGGCGTACTACAAAAGCGCCAAAACCTGCAGTGACAAAATGCTCCATGGCCATAAAGGTTCCTGAGCTACTTTTGGGCGTTTGTCTTGGATGTGGTAGCCCATTCAAGTGAATACCCTAGGTGCAATGTGCGTTAACGTGTGGAAAAACATGCAGAAAAAATGTGAGCGTTACCGCTACTCTCAGACATGAATGGAGCCTAATACAGGAGGTGTGTTACTGGCCATATCACCAGGTGAAAACGAAAGGGGAAAAAAAGAAAACAAATGCAGCCACCGCGTCTAATGATTGGTAAGCTGTAATATATTACCTTTTTGGTTTTGGGGTTAATACCGCTTTAATGCTTTTTTTAATAGACACATAACTGCAACGATTTGTGCTTCTTTATATCTGTCTTAAGTTCAATTTCAATGCTGAAGGCCTAGAGCTGTGTCGAAGGTGACTCATATCCACAAGGTTCTCCAGTGTCTGTTTCTGGGGCACCGAAAGAGCATTTCCTTTTTTTTTCTTATTTTTTACTCAGAGAATGTGTAAACGAGGAAGCAAGCTGTTACGCAGAGTCGCCCACAAGTCACAGTGATTTCTAGAAATAAACTGCTGGCACACCTCCCTCCAGCACTCTGCCTGAAGAGCCGTTTCCTTCTGCTTCTTGAGCTTCATAGATATGGTGATGCCGGCCAATGTGTCTGAAGGGGGGCTGACTTTGTTGGATGAAGCAGCCCAGCCGCCCTTTATTCTCTCAGTCCTCATCATAATTGGCCAATGTCTAGGGGAGCAGGGTTCAGGGGGCAAGCTACAACTTCAGTGTGCTTGTAGGTGGGGTGTGGCGACAATACGACAATAATTCACACAGTCAGGTGCAATGATAAACTTGTATTGAAGCAATGCAACAACAGTTTACAACAATCCCGATGGGAAGACTGCCCAACCAGGTGCACTCGCGGTTCCAGCTAGAGTGCCAGCGTATGTAGAGAGGGACAGAATGTGGCCTAGCCATCTTGTGCCCAGAAGAGATGTGACCCTATGCTTTCCCTCCTCGTCAGGAACCTTTCCCTACTGCTAGTACTGTCCCTCACAGATGGGATACCTTTTTCTGCTCTACCCACTCGCATAAAGCATGCCACCACCTGGGAGCCAGGGCCTTAAATAGGCTATGCCTGAACCAAGACGGTCACCAGAGTCACATGAGGGAACCATAGAGAAATCATGGTCCTCCTGACTTCCTTTCCAAAGAAGAGCTGCAATTAGCGCCACCTGCAGTGAAGAAAGTAGACTGCAACTGCCTAAATGCTGGACACAGATGTACATAAAGATGGGTATCAAGTGCTAAGTAAACAATAATCACATACAATGTGCAAAACAGTGAAATTTAGGCAGTAATGAAACAGTCCATAAATAAAGTGTTCCAGTGCTCAATATTGAATCATCCCTTATAGTCCCAGTGAGAAAGTGCTCAAGTGCTCCACGGACCTTTTCCAAAAGTGACAACGTGCTGTATAAAGGTGACACTCTCCCCTCTTGTACCCCTACTCACCAGACTAAATGGACCCTCAGCTTTGCAGTCTGGGGGTCAAAGACAGCTTTCTGGTGCAGCTGGGGGTCAGACTTGGGTGATTCCTCAATAATAACCATCGGCTAAATAATACTCCGGATCATACAAATCTCCACCAGGCCCGGTATAAAAGAGAGAGGCTCATCGCACTATACCATAAAACATTTTATTGTACACTGAAAAAATTACTACTTACAAAAATACTCAAACATGTCTTTGATGACGCCCTGGAGGAGGGGCGAAACGCGTTGACGTAATTTCTGTTTTCCTGTCTTCACTGACATCACTTCCGCCTCCGTGAAACGCACGCCGGACTAGTGGCGAACCCGAAAGATCTGTGTTTTATTATACTACGCTTTTTACTGCAGTATTCTTGTAAGTAGGAATTTTTTTAAAGTGTTTTATGGTATAGCGCGATGAGCCTCTCTCTTTTATACCGAGCTTGGTGGAGATTTGTATGATCCGGAGTATTATTTGGCCGATGGTTATTATTGAGGAATTGCCCAAGTCTGACCCCCAGCTGCACCAGAAAGCTGTTTTTGACCCCCAGACTACAAAGCTGAAGGTCCATTTAGTCTGGTGAGTAGGGTTGCAAGAGGGGAGAGTGTCACCTTTGTAGAGCACATTGTCACTTTTGGAAAAGGTCCGTTGAGCACTTTCTCACTGGGACTATAAGGGATAATCCAGTATTGAGCATGGACTGCTTTATTACTGCCTACATTTCACTGTTTTGCACATTGTGTGTGATTACTGTTTACTTGGCACTTAGCACTTTATATTTTGATATTTATCCGAATGAGATATTTTAGTAGGTTTGCATCACAGTTGGTTTATGTATTTAATTCACTGCTAGCGCTGTTTTTTGTGTGTATTAAGGTTTTTGCTTGGTGGTATTTCCATCTGGTGAACAGCAGCAGCAGTTTTTCACAATTTTTCACATTTTTATCACTTACCCATAGCGCGAGTTTCTTTAGTATTACATAAAAATGGGTATCAATCTCAATCCTTGGAGGCTGCTCTCCATCAGGGTGCTCCCGGAGATCGTCAGAGCAGTCTAAAAGTTTATGTAAAGGATGAGGGCTTCTATGAGAGCCACAACTTAGGATTTATTCTAGTGAATGTTTATTATTTACAACTCAGTCCTCAACATAATGGACCAATGTCTAGGGAAGCTGGGTTCAAGGTGAAAGCTACAACTTGAGTGGTTACTGGACCCAGATGTACATAAAGATGAGTATCCATCTAAATTCTTGAAGGGTGCTCTCCATCAGCCAGGGTGCTCCTAGACATTCTTAGAGCAGTCTAAAAGATTATGTAAAAGACGAGGGCTTCTATGAGAGCCACGGTCAGGCAGAGTAGGCGGCTGCCTAGGGCGCACTGCTGCCTAGGGCGTCTGGCCACTGTTGATCTGTCAGTGGCATTGATTCATGTCATCAGAGAGGAGAGCCACGGCTGGCAGCTGCCTCGATCATGTCATCAGTGCAGTCGAGAATTGGAGAGGAGCAGCCCCCCCCAGAAGCCGCTCTGCCTCGATCGTGTCAGTGAAGTGGAGAGGAGAGCCATGGCTTGCAGCACCACCACCCCACCCCCTCCAGAAGCCGCTGTGCATTATGCATGTCACTACAGTCACTGGCCAGCACCATAGCCGCCCCCCACCCCCACGTGCATCCTGGCATGTCATGGGACAAGGAGATCAGAGGCTGGACGGCACATCCACTTCCCCCCTTCCCCCTGTGGAGGCCGCTCTGCATCCTCATGGCATGTCATCCGAGCAGGCTATAGTGTGGCGCCTGGCGTCAGCCCTCCGGGCTTGGTGACAGGTGGAGCCTGGAGGAGTCACCGCACAAACCAAGCTTGGTGCGGTGACATTTGACTGGCGCTGATCAAGCTGGGCAGGGAAGAGGGGGTGGGGTCAAGGGGGGGGCATCAAAATGAGGTTTCGCCTAGGGTGTCAAAAATCCTTGCACCAGCCCTGGCCACGGTCCAAGATTTAGTCCAGTGAGCATTTATTATTTACAACTCAGTCCTCATCTCAGTCTACTGTAATAATGGGCGAATGTCTAGAGAAGCCAGGTTCAAGAGGCAAGCTACAATATGAGTGGGTGCTGGACCCACTCTAGCGAATCCAGGTTCAAGTGGCAAGCTACAATATGAGTGGGTGCTGGACCCACTCTAGCGAATCCAGGTTCAAGTGGCAAGCTACAATATGAGTCGGTGCTGGACCCACTCTAGGGAATCCAGATTCAAGGGGCAAGCTACAGCTTGAGTGGATACTGGACCCAGATGTAGATAAAGATTGGGTATCAATCTCAATCCTTGGAGGCTGCTCTCTATTAGGGTGCTCCTGGAGATCCTCAGAGCAGTCTGGAAGTCTGTGTAAAGGATGAGAGCTTCTATGAGAGCCACAGCTCCAGATTTAGTCCAGTGAATGTTTATTGTTCACAATTCCGTCCTTACCTCAGTCCTTTCCGTAATAGGCCAATGTCTAGAGAAGCGGGGTTCAAGAGTCAAGCTACAATACGAGTGGGTGATGGACCCACTTTAGGGAACACATGGTTTTTCCTGCAAATATGGATACATCTGTTTTGTTTTGCCGCAAAAGGTGGACCTAGTACACGGTTCCTGATGAACTGGCCAAGATTCAAACCGTCAATGGGAAAGCTGAATGTACCAAGTTGATCGATCAATCAACTTGGGTACAACCAGCCTACTGGATTCTCTTGCGATTATCGCTATTGCTGGACCCACGCCCGGCAGCATTGCAGTAAAGATATTTGCACCTGTATGGCCTGCCTTAGCCTGCAATCCTCCTGGCCTGACTTCCCCTGCACTCCCCAGTGGGACGTATACTACCCCTAATTTCCAATATCGAATTTGTCATAAGGCCGAGCTACATTGTGTAATGTACAATGCCACTTTAGACCCTATCAGGCAGTGAGAATTCTGTTTATAATTATACAGTAGTCAGACTAATGAAATCTCATTTCTGATTGGTTACTAGAGGTCAACTCATAAATGTGTCCTTTGTACCATATATAGGCCTTGCTGAATTGATGGCCAGGCTTGACTTGTGAAGCGTTATCATAAGGGCCCATTATTCCATATCTCTGGTGTCATCTTTGTACTTCTTTTCACTTCACAGTCCACGTCCTCCCCTGCTAAAGTTTCCAAAAATAGCAGCCGTTAATCCCTCAGCTAAATTTAGAGTAGGCCTCTGAAGATGCTGATAGCAGCTGACACGAGCTTATAGGTGCATTTGCTGTCCGTGACTGTGCAACACATTTCAATTATGCAGGTGGTGCTTCTAATATTATTCAATTCAGATGGTATACGTCTGCGGCATAGTGGCCAGGACAGGGCCTCGGTCATGTCGTGATTTGCCCTTGAAGGCACGAAGTACATTTACTGGAATAAGCAATCTGAGCCCCTTCAGCTGTTATGATGTACAGCTCCCGGCATGCCTCGGACACGGAGGATTCATATCTGGCTTGTATTGTCTAATGCAGCCTTTCTCAACCTTTTCAACACAGAGGAAACCTGGAAATAACTTTCCGGTCTCCAAAAATGACTATATCAACAACTCATGATACATTAGTGTGATGGTCAGTGGGAAGAATACTCCTTACACTTGTGATCATTGGGAGGAATTACCCTCTTACAGATGGCTAAAAAGCTCAATGGTGTCAGTGGGAACTTATCTGAGAGGCAGAAATTGCTCAAGGAACCCCTAGCGACCTCTGGAGAAACCCTAGGGTTCCATGGAACCCTGGTTGATAAACCCTGATCTAAGGGCTGGAGGGATGACTCCAAGACTTGGCCTGAAATGCAGATGGGAAAAGTTATTTCACAGAGTTTAGGGAACTTGGCTTGGAGTTCTAGTAGGCTTTAAAGTATATCTAAAGGCTATGCTATTATTTATTTTGGATACAGTAGGGATGGGTTAAAACCCATCAGGTTTCCTTGCTGCTCTGAAGGAAAAATAGAGATGTGGCAGGAGCCCCATTTTGGGGGCACCTGTAACTCTGGAAGACAAACACTCTCAGCGATCAGTGGCCCTCGCCAGGGGGATGGCCAACCAATATCATACCACATACATGGTCCAAATGCCTGGTGGGCAAATGCCTCAGATAGGGATATCCCATGTGGAACTACAAAAAAACAAAGAAGGGGAAGGTGCAAACCCCTTGTGCATTATCACAGTAAACAATACATTTATTAAATCGGAGTTCCACCCAAAAGTGGAACTTACGTTGGTTGGATTCCTCACCTCCTCAGGTGTCACATTTGGCACCTTTCTGTCCGGCAGCCGCAGCGGCACCCTCCCCCCTACTCGCTCTGCTACTGGCCGCCAGGCCAATAGCAGAGCGCAGCGGAGCCTTGTTCATGCGCAGTAAGGTGCCCAGCGTGAAGCTGTAATGCTACACGTCCAGGTTCCCTTACCCACAATGGACGCGGCTGCACCCGACCCCCGATCTGAAGATCGGCGGCGGGTGCCGACATCGCTGGACTCCAGGACAGGTAAGTGTCCTATTATTAAAAGTCAGCAGCTACAGTATGTGTAGCTGCTGACTTTTCATTTTTTTTTTCCAGGCGGCCATCCACTTTATAATGAAAAACAATATAAACCAATAAAATGCATACTCACAAAGGTGCACAGTACACAGCATGTACATGGAAGGATGACATAAGGTAGAACATTTTAGTGTTTCTGCAACCTCACCTACACACGGTAATGTGTTTGGGGGGCGCATCCCCTTCTTCAGAGCTGCGCTCTGAAGGAACAAATAGAGATGTGGTGGGAGCCACATTTGGGGGGCACCTGTAACTCTGGAAGACAGTAAAGATTCCAGCCAACATAGGCAGCAATAGTAAATCTAGACAAAAAGAGAGTGGGTCAACTCCATATTAATGGCCGTGGTTTTGGAACAAGATGTCCAACAAGCTTATATAAGTGAGATGGACAGCTGTTCAGAAAATTTGGGCTATATAGTGTATTATGTTTGAGCTCTTAATGGTGAGTGAAAGTACAACAGACACTTTTATAGTATTAGTAGGATACATATTAAAATGATAGCATTAACATAAACATTCATTTACCATCTAAAATCTGCAATTCATAAAACATTTTTAAAGGATCCTTGAACACTAGAATGGCATTAATGAATATTGTGGCAGTGCGAGGCCCTGCCACAGTGAAAATGTGGAAGAAACTGACAAAGGGTTTCCAAACCAAGTGTCTTGCCAGTAACCAGAAGCCTTAGCATGCAGGTGTTCGTAGCCCTTGTAATTTAGGACTGAACGATAGTTCAGGGCTCCACCCTCCCGAAAAGTCCCTGTGTGGTTGCAAGGGAGCAATTACAGAGGTGTGCATGTCTGCATGGTGTTGTCTGGGACAGGACAGACAGAGACCTCCCCAGCAACAAATGATACCCCCTGCAGTTGGCATCAATGGACCCTCCAGCACCCCATTCTGTGCTGGAGGTGCTGGAACTGCGTTGCCCCATGTTCCCACTGAGAAAAATCCTGCATATGCCCTTTACCATCCAATGATAAATACACCCCATCATCTACATAGGAAGATTTTTCATAATTCACCAATGGCTGACAGTGGAATGATGGTAATGTTATGCATTTCTGAAAGCTCAGTCTACTTCCCCAGACAGTATGGGAACAATACACATACAGTGTTGTGAAAAAGTAATTGCCCCCTAAATCTAATACCTGGTTGTACCACCCTTAGCGTCAGCAACTGCAATCAAGCATTTGCGATAACTGGCAATGAGTCTTTCACATCATTGTGGAGGAATTTTGGCCCACCCTTCTTTGCAGAATTGTTTTAATTCTGCCACATTGGAGGGGTTTCCAGCATGAACGGCCTGTTTAAGGTCATGTCACAGCATCTCAATCAAATTTAAGTCTGGACTTGGACTTGGCCACTGCAAAACCTTAATTTTTTTATTTTTTTGAGCCATTCAGAGGTGGACTTGCTGGTGTGTTTTTCGACTCACTGTCTTGCTGCATAACCCAAGTGCGCTTGAGCTTGAGGTCACAAACTTATGGTCAAACATTATCCTTCAGGATTTTCTGGTAGAGCGCAGAATTCTTGGTTCCATCAATTATGGCAAGTCATCCAGGTCCTGAAGCTGCAAAACAGCCCCAGACCATCAACCACTACCACCACCATGTTTGACTGTTGGTATGATGTTCTTTTTATTAAATGCTGTATTCGTTTTATGCCAGATGTAACGGGATGCACACCTTCCAAAAAGTTCAGTTTTTGTCTCATCAGTCCACAGAATATTTTCCCTAAAGTCTTGGGGATACTTTAAGATGTTTTTGACACATGTGAGGCGAGCCTTTGTGTTCTTATTGGTCAACAGTGGCTTTTGCCTTGGGACTCTGCCATAGATGCCATTTTTGCCCAATCTCTTTCTTATTGTTAAATCATGAACACCGACCTTACTTGAGACAAGTAAGACTTGCAGTTCTTTAGATGTTCTGGGTACTTTTATGACCACCTGGATGAGCCACTGTTGTGCTCTTGGAATAATTTTGGTAGGCCACCCACTCTTGGGAAGGGTCACCACTGTTACAAGTTTTCTCAATTTGTGGATAGTGGCTCTCACAGTGGTTCAGTGGAGTCCCAAAACCTTAGAAATGGCTTTGTAACCCTTTCCAGACTGATGCATGTTTCTCATCAGTAATATTAAAATTTGTTGACGATCTGAATAATTTAAGTGTGACAAATATGCAAATACTTTTTTTACAGAACCGTATCCCTACAATTTGCTTATATACAGTATGCGTGGTACCATGTGCAATCAATATAGATCCCACGAGAGTCTCCAAAAACAGTAAACCTCCATGACCATACCTGCTCACATCATCTTCAAAATCAAGGCTCATTTACAAGATCCGTACCCTTTATATAATTGATGGACCTCAGTTTAGAAAGTGGATATGGATAGATAATTCAATATTATCCTCTTACTTTAGGAGGATTGTGCAAAAAGCCTGATCCACCACAGGGGCCAGAGTGTATACAAAGCCAGAGATCAATGGAGGCAATCACCTTGTTCCCAGCATAACAGGGGGCGCACCTAACCCCTATGATGGCCATATAGTGTATTATTTTTCTTGCCTATGTTCAAAATGATCAGGACTGGAATGTATGGAAAGGTTGTATTGTAGCAGCTACCGGCCCCCCTTCTATGAAGGTTTTCCTGCTAGCACAATGCTTTGCTTAAAGCTGCAGCATGGCTAATCAATTCCACACGGTGCTGGCTGTGGTCGGAATGGAAGCAGTTAAACAATCCATGTGCTTTCTGGGAAGCTCTATTTTCAAACAAATGCTTTATTGATGGCCTATTGACCAGTCACTCAGATGTCCCACAGGGCAGTATATCACTTCCTCAACAAGGGGAGGGTTACTCTAGGATGCACTGCTCAAATCTCAGAGCATTAAATGACTTGGTGATGATCATTGCTCAGAACATCTAAAATGCAAAAACGAAAACAATTTGAAAAAAAAACCATATATGTAGCACCCATCATAATCTAAACTTGGACCCGTCAAATGTTGGACTTTGGGTGGGATTAATTTGCCGAATGTACATTGATATCATAGGCATGGCCACCCCAACTTTCAGCTCCAGGAACCAAATTCAGCTACAGGCGGGCATTTCCCATCACCCCTCTGCCAGCCAGTCACTGCTGAAGGGTGGACATCACTGCTAAGAGTGGTCTTCTGATTGTGAAAACAATGGAATGTGATCAGAATTAGATGTATATTGTAGGCATGATGGGCCACTTCAGTGGATGAAGACAGGGAGGCAGCTGTCCATCGATGGGGGTATCCCATGGACTAACCAGAAACGTCTGCAGAGTATTTGAGAAATGAGAGTGCCACGACCATTGGGTAAGTCCGGGGATTTTCATTTAACATGATGCGAAGGTAAAAACCCAACACGTTAAGGGGGCTCACAACTCCCCTTTGTCAGACTTGTATGCAGACAATGAACTCATACCTGGGACTATGTAGGGAGAACAGATATAGTAAGGGTCAGGTGCAGCCAGTGTCACTAGGGTTGGTGTCACCTGGTGCGGTAAAACATGCTGTCACCCCCCCCACCCCACTAGCCTACCACAGTGCCTCCCCCCCCCCCCCGGTAGCCTGCCACAGTCACCCCCTCCACTAGGAGAGGTTGAGATAGGAAGGAGAGAGAAGGAGAGAGAGATGGGGAGATGCAAAAGGAGAGAAATGGAAGAAGGTGGGGTTGAGAGAGAGAGAAGGGGGTAAGAGAGAGAGGGATGTATCAGGGTCCATACTCAAGTAACAGACGTATGTTCAGACTGTTTC
>BLSH010291684.1:1780820-1792716 GCA_018402905.1 Glandirana rugosa | reverse complement strand
ACTAAATGTGCCAACGTCATTTCGGCACATGCGCAGTGAAGAAACGGCCTCCATGCCGTTTCTTCACTGTGATCATGCCGTGACAGTCACAGAGCCGGAGAGGAAGGAAGAGGGGCAGAAAATGGACGCTGCCTGCACAGAGGACATCGCTGGATGTCGCAGGCTTTGTTTGCGGGTGGGTGACACATAATGGGCTACTATGTGATGCATAGTAGCCCATTAATGCATCTACTTTACAGGGCAATATAGAGGAAGTAAACCCCATCTGGGTTTACTTCCTCTTTAAGGGGTCAGCCTTTTGGACAATTTCATGCTCCCAACTTTGTGGGAACAGTTTGGGAATGGCACCTTCCTGTTCCAACATGACTGTGCACCAGTGCACAAAGCAAGGTCCATAAAGACATGGATGAGCGAGTTTGGGGTGTTGGAACGTGACCGGCCTCCACAGAGTCTTGAACTCAACCAGATAGAACACCTTTGGGATGAATTAGAGTGGAGACTGTTAGCCAGGCCTTCTCGTCCAACAACAGCGCCTGACCACACAAATGCGCTTCTGGAAGAATGGTCAAATAATCCCATAGACACTCCTAAGCCTTGTGGACAGCCTTCCCAGAAGAGTTGAAGCTGTTATAGTTGCAAAGGGTGGGCCAACTCAATATTGAACCCCTACGGACTAAGAGTGAGATGTCATTAAAGTTCATGTGCGTGTAAAGACAGGCGTCCCAATACTTTTGGTAATATAGTGTACCTCTTGGCCACATGTGAAGGAGGCTCAACACAAAATCTGTGGGAATATTAGTAACTGATTGGAACATCAGGAAACTAAAATATGTTGAGAATTTAACAAGTTGTTTGGGATTTCTACCTTTAATTTAACTGTCTGACATCTTTTTCTCAATGGCTGCCACAGTGTGAAACCCAAGTCTCTGTGTCGTCTTCTAGGTAACCGTGGAGGAGGAAAGCTTTCTGGCCCATCCAACCAGGGATAGAGCGAAAATCCAACACTCGAGGCGCCCACCGACAAGAGGTCACCTCATGGCTGTGGTAAGTATGGCAGGCCTGGGAGGTGGATGTTGTCAGATATTGCAGCAGCTGTCCTGATTTGGACTGGACAGAACTTTTATTAGCAGACATCTGGTTTTCATTTTGCTTGTTTACTTAGGACATCCGCATTCAATCCTTCTAATTTGGTTAATGAGACCCTGTCACAAAACCGTTCTTTTTTTAATATAAAGCTTTCCATAAGTTTATATGTGCATTTAACATATTTTATGGAAATATTTACCTGTAAAAGACTCTCTTGTGTAGACATCTAAAAGCCCAGAGACTGTTGCTGCGCTCTGCCATCTTGGATATGATGTTTGTAGAGTAAGAACTTTCACTCAAGTGACACCCAATAGCGGCCTTTTCAATCGTATTACCCCAGGAGAACACCGAACACATAAAATAATTTTCAGGTCCCGGGAAACCCTTTTTTAAAACCAATTTATCAGGGGACAATAGGAAAAATGCACCCTGATCAGTGGGAAGAACATCTCCTTGGCCTTAGAATGGTGGTCAATTAGAAGAATGATCCTTACATTAGTAGCCAGTGGGAAGAATGTCCCTTACATTGGTGATCAGTGGGAAGAATGCTCCTTACATTGATGATCAGTGGGAAGAATGCTCTTTACATTGGTGATCAGTGGGAAGAATGTTCCTTACATTGGTGGTCAGTGGGAAGAATGCTCCTTACATTGGTGGTCAGTGGGAAGAACACTCCTTGCATTGGTGGGCAGTGGGAAGAATGTTCCTTACATAGAGGGTGTCAATAGATGTCCTCCCATGCATGAGCTGCCTGCGCACCCCCCGCTCTGTGATCAACGAGTCAATGAGACTCGGCTGATCACAGATCGGAAGTAAGGGGCCGATACCCTTACCCCATGATCAGCTGTCCGCCAATGACAGCTGATCACGTGATTTAAACCGAAGATCAGTAACCGGCTTTTTTTCTCCTCGCGCTGACAGCATGAGGGAAAAAAAAGCCGATCACCGGCTTCTGTCATCTGGCATTGGTCCCGAACAGGGAGAGTCATCGCTGCATCATTTGTGCCCACCAGTGCCTCCTGCCAGTGCATATCGGTGCCACCAATCAGTGCCACCTGCCAGTGCATATCAGTGCCGCCAATCAGTGTCCATCAGTGGTGCCCATCAGTGCCACCTATCAGTGCTGCCTATCAGTGTCACCTACCAGTGCCCATTAATGCCCTTCAGTGCCACCTATCAGTGCCCTTCAGTGCCACCTATCAATGCCCTACAGTGCCTTCCATGAGTGCGACCTATCAATGCCCATCAGCGCCTCATCAGGTCCACCTATCAGTGCTGCCTATCAGTGTCACCTACCAGAGCCCATTAGTGCCACCCATCAGTGCTCTTCAGTGCCACCTATCAATGCCCTTCAATGCTGCCCATCAGTGCCACCTATCAGTGCCCATCAATGCTGCCTCATCAGTGCCCATCAGTGCAGCCTCATCAGCGCACATCAATGAAGGAGAAAAATTACCTGTTTGTAAAATTTTATAACAAACTATAAAACGTTTTTTTTTGTGGGAAATAAATGATAAAAACTCCATTAGGGTACAGTGTTGCATGACCGCGCAATTGTCATTCAAAGAGTGAGAGCGCTGATAGCTGAAAATTGGCCTGGGCAGCAAGGGGGTTTAAGTGGCCAGTAAGCAAGTGGTTAAAGTGTATGTAAAGCCAAAACCTTTAATTTTTCTTAGCTTTGGATAGAGTGGGGAAGGGCTATCTGGGACTTTGTTAGAGTGATTTACTCAAACTTCCTGTCCTGCTGACAACATTTTACTAGGCAGGAAGTCAGGAAAACTTTGTAACCGCAACAAAGAAAGTATAGGGCACAGCTGCGAAGTAGGGTGCCAGAGGAAAAAACCATGGCACATGGCAGGGGGCACAGGCAACCCTCCCAGAAGTGTTCAATACCAAAAAGTCTTATGGAATAAAGGGGAGGGTGGAGAGGGGAGTATAATAGCAATCTTATTTTAGGGAACATCAGATACTATTTTTTTCAGAGATTGTTTATATTTTTATATAATGTATTATATTTTTTAATGTATATTTTTATTATTTTCTACACAATAAATAAGCATGGTAAATGCCTACATTTGTATAAAGCCAGCATTCGATATAAAATATGTGATATTTAAAATCACACTGACTACATTTTCACCATATATACTTTATAATGGATAATAATAGATTTTAGATTAGTAATTAATGTATTTATGATGTATATATATTTTACCATATAGACTTTATAAAATAAATGCATTAAGGGTTGTATTTTAATCTAAAACCCATGAAATCTAAGAATCCATGTCTTTCTTGTTTTCTAACACTGGGCAGTTGTTGTTCTACAAAATAATCCCGGCATTTCCTAAGATTTAGGCCATGATTTTGTCATGAAGAAGTAGTGGCTTTTTCAGGCTAGTGACTTTTATTACACTTGACATCTCCACAGTTATGGGGGTTAAGTGGAATTTAACCCTATAGCAAAACATTTAAAATAGTCACCACAGCTACAACAACAGGTGCAACCGGTGGTCATATGGGCCGGTGGTGACCCCTGATCTCCAGGATGGCCCCTGACCCACCTGGCAGATCAGCTGCAAACACAGAGCCTTGTGTCATGAACAACATGTCCTTTCTGCCCATTCCAAAGAGGATCTCTGCCAAGACGTAGTCTCAATGGGAGTGTCATTTGTCAAAGTTCCCACGTCTCTGTTCCTTAAATGAACCTGGGCTCACTGTAAAGGTGGTAAACCCATCACATATGGTCCTTCTTTCTCCTATACTAAGGGAGGACCAAATGCTGTAGACTCTTTTTCTCAAGACTTCAAGAGTAGTGTCCTAGTGTTTTTATAATGAAAATAGCAAATAATTCCAGGAAAAAAAAAATCTTGGAGTCACAGGTTGAATCGCCTGATTTTTTTTTTACCAAATTTTTTTTGGACAGTTTACAGAAAATACCGTAGTAGGCGGTAACACTGAGAGTACAGCATCCTTCTAGAGCAGGGGTCTCCAAACTTTCTAAGCAAAGGGCCAGTTTACTGTCCTTCAGGTTTTAGGGGTGCTGATCTGTGACCAGTGGGAGTAGAAAATGCCCCAATATCAGTTCTCCATCATTGGTTTTAATGGGAGGAATAGTGCCCCATTGTTGATATCAATGAGAAGACTAGTGGCCCATTGATGATGTCAATCGGTAAAATGGTGCTCCATCTTTGGTGTCAGTTGGTGAAATAGTGCCCCAAAGACTAGATAATGGCAAGCAAAGGCCACATCTGGCCCCCGGGCTGCAGTTTGGGGACCACTGTTCTAGAGTTTGACCTGTTCACAAGTTAGATGGCAAACCTGGTTTTGTGGGGACTGTGTTTGAGGTCTCCTTGCAATAAAAAAAAGGGGGTGATGAGGGGAAGGTGGGACTGTTGTGCTGACCAGGACACCCTGTGGCAAAGTTAGTTTAGGTGGTCTGTTCAGAGGGAATGAATGGAGCGGTCTGGATCACATGTAATTATTACCTATTTTCTACTTTAACAGCATGATTTACTAATAGTAGCTAGTGTATTTGTTCATCCTGTGCTCAAAAAATGACAGATAGAAGACAGGGGACTTGTATTGCCCGTGGATCTTTCCCTATTACTGACTTATGTCTTGTTTTGCACTGTGTATCTGTATGAAAGCGGCCATCTTGGTAGAGGCAGGACTTTGCTTCCTCATTTCAGAGCCTCCAGCAAGGAGAACAGTGAGCAGCAGGGTAGGAACATCGCCAAATCTCACTCCAAATCTCCTGAGACTAACAGCCAGAAACAGCAGTAGATGGCTAGAAATCTGTTTTTGGTTTTTTATAATCAATTTTTATTAGAGTTTACATGACAAGCAACAACAGAAAAAGAAAATGAAATTATTAGAATGACTCCAAGGGATCACCAATAAACGAATACATGCTGCAATACATGGAAACCACTTGAATGGTTGGCATAGTGTACAAAACAAACGCATTATATCCAATATAATTAACATATAGCCCTTTCCAGGGCATTGTGGTATCAGAATAACAAGAACAAGAGTCAAAGGAGCTTTACATATTACATTAACCAAAAAAAAAAAAGAAAACCGGGATGTGGGCAAAGCAGCACGGGATACAGTTAAAGTATAACTAAAGGCAAAACTTTTTTTTTTAGTTTTGGATGGAGTAAAGAGGGATTAGAACACCTGCCAGTTTTTATTTCTGTCTGTGCCCCCCCATAGGTAGATTCACCCTCTCTATTTGTCCTGTTTACCATTATCATTGAAAATGAAAGTAAGAGAAAATTCCACATTTTGGGTTGTCCCTAGAGAAGTAATCGAGGCGAAATCTTCCAATGGGGACTCTAGTTCTGGTAAGTTGGGGGTCCCCAAGGATTTCCCTTAATTTGCAGAGATTTGCTCTCACTTCCTGTTTGGCTATGGGACAGCAAGTGAAGGGAAATCTCTTCAATGGGACACAGATGGCGAAAACAAATCTGACAGGAGTTATAACCCCCCCTTACTCTATCCAAAATGAAAAAAAAGTTTTGACTATAGTTCTACTTTAAGTCTTGACCTAGAAAATTGAATGTCACGAGGCGACTGACAATAAGAAATATAAGAGGGGTACTTGGCATTAATGCATATCTGGAAAACATAAGGGCAATACTAAAAACATTGTAGGGGACAAAGTATCATAGGCAGGCAAACTACTGAAATAATTGGGCCTCAGGTATCAGCTATTGTGTAAGAATAGTACATCCATCCCGACCATGTATCATGAAACTTATGATTTTTATCCTTGGCATTGTGAATCCAGCATTCTGCTTCTGTAACAGTATTAACCTTCCTCTTCCACCGCTGGGCAAACTGCCTGCTTCCATTGCCTCAGAATTAGGCTTTTTGCCACATTTAGCAGATGGGAGTTACACTGTTCCTATATAAATTGTCAGGAGAGGGGATATCATGAAATAGAAACTGTAAAGGAGTACATTTGATGGGCTGTAGAGTCGTTTTCTGTGTCCAAGTCGCAATTGCGTCCCAGAAACCTTTTGGGGCAGGACCACCAAAGATGGAAAAAGGTGTCCTGATTACACCGTCTGCAGGAATTTAAATCAGTTCTGGGAAACATCTGAGCCAAGCTAGCAGAAGGCTAGCAGAAGTCCTATACCTATACCACCTGGTCAGGAATTTATAAGAGGATTCTTGGAAATTGGTACTGATGAAGGTTCTTTTTCCCATTCCTTAAGATAGTAAGGAGTCGTAGTCGGTTGGGTCCCCATTATAAGTTTCTACATAAGAGAAAGGAGGTGCTGAGAGTCTGACAATTTCACACACAGGGATTCAAACAGGGTTCTGTAACCTTGGTGTTAATTTACCCAAAAAATGACAATTGTCGATGCCGCCAGGAGTCCATCGGATAAGTTAAAAATCTATGTTTGTTTTTGCTTATGCTTAAAGTATTGCTTATTTAGTATTTTGGAAACCGAGCCATTACTTAAAGGGTTCTGCTTTCTTTTTGTAGGCATCTACCTCAACGTCCGATGGTATGCTGACTCTAGACCTTATCCAGGAAGAAGACGCCTCTCCGGAGGAGCAAAGCAGCTGTGAACAAAGCTTTAGAGTTGACCTGGACAAATCGGTGGCCCAGCTAGCTTCCACCCGCCGCAGATCTGACTCTGAGAACTGCAAATCTTCAGACAAAGGAAAGTCGGAAAACCTACAAGCGAAAGAACAAATTCCTTGGGAGAAATGGGGTATGCATCGTGACTCATTTGGAAAGGGCACAACCTATACACCTCAGGTCCCTAAAAAGTTGTCTTATTCTGAGAAAAACAAATGTGCCTCCATGGAGGAGATCCTGTCCCGTTCAGACTCTTCTGGCCACCGACCCATCCCGAAAAAAGCCCCTGAGTCAGAAAAACTGTTGCGGATACAGGAACTGATTACTCAGAAGATAGACAAAACTCAGGAACTTCTCACCGAGGTGAAAGAATGTGGGGAAGGGAAAAAAAAGGGAAAGGATCCCTCTGGGAAGGAGGACTTGGAAGAGGCCGAGAGGCTTTTAGGAGAGGCCTCTTCCAACTGGAGGCAGGCCAGGAAGGTCCTGCAGGAAATTAAGGAACTGAGGGACCTATACAAACAAGCGGACCTGCAGCCCACAGATCCTAAGCAGAAACTGAGCAGTCATTACAGAAAAAGCCTAATGTGAGGAAGCACAGTGTCTACTATGTCCTCATTTCCAAAAAAAAAAAAAAAGAAAAAGTAAAACAAAAAGGAGTATTTCCTGCTTCTGGCTTCACCATGCAAAGCTCAAGGACCATGGCAAGCCGAGGAGCCCAGAGGAGAGGAGACGGGCTTTCTTTTGGCAGGCTCCCTTGGCTTTGCACTTTTCTTACCCCTCCTTGGGGGTGGTTGTACTTGATGTAGAATGCAGCAGGCTGTGCATATGTGCAGGGAGCCCCATGGAGGACCTTGGGAGCTTAAACCCTATTTGCTTGCAGCCTGCACATTCTGAATCCATAGGCCCTGTGGCGTTGATGTTGACCGATGCCAAGGAGGCTGTGGGCATCTGGGCAAGGCATGTGGCGAAACTGTCTAGTCTTGTAGAATGTCCTATCCAATACAAACTTGCCCTTTTGTTTGACTTTTCTGTTTACATCTGCATAGTTTTCAGCGCTTTTATACCTTACTGCACCACTGGCACAAAACCAGTCAAGAGAAATCAATGTCTGACCTTATCCTTCTTACTCAAGCTGTAATATAAAGCAGTTCCGGGTATGACTATGCACTATGTACAGATTCATTCATCTTTCCATTTCCTTTATATACTGGGGGTTCACTAACAAAACAAGGTAGTGCTAGTCACAGTTGATGACTGTTTTTTTCTTTAAAAGAAAATCTTTGATTCCATGTTTCAGCGGCTTTATCCTCCTGCTAGAGGTCCCAATTTGGCCCTGTTGCTTGCCTGATTCATCTTCCCTTGCTGCAGTGCTAGTAATGTAAAATATAACATACAAGCTAACGTAAAAGAGTGTGACCCCCTTTGTATGGCCAAAGCAGTGCAGTGGAGCATGGCATGGATCACTGGAGTGCTGGTGGGTGGTGTTGCCCTTTAAATATGGGAATGTTTATGTGAATCTGCCACATTCACAATGTAGAAGCAGACATTTTGTGAATCATAGAATGCATCCTCTAGCTTTACATGCCATTGGCCCCTAGGCATTTGCTAGGAGCAGTCACGTAATGGCTCTCTGCTTTGTGAACTATAGATGTGTGGGTTCACTTTAAATGCATATACTCTGGCTTACTGCATGATGCAGAAGGTCTATTTGGTGAACAGTAATGAGTAAAAAAGGGGATGGAGGTGTATAGACAGTTTCTCTGTTCCCCAGCCCTTCAAGCCTTTCTTTCACCTTTTTTAGAAAATTTGCTATTGAAGGACAGGACAGCAAATCACCATCTTTCTAAATGGCATTTATTACCCATGTACAGGTTGTAGGCTTCTATTGAAAGTATAATTGTTGCTTCATTCTGAAGACCCTTGTGTGTACAGTTCCCCAGGATCATGATGCAAATGATGGGACATAGGATTATTTAAAGCCCAAGTGAACTTTCAGTTTAAATGAGCTAATACTACACAAACCTTAACTCCACTCGCTCAGTGCCAGGAGACGCTGCTAAAGTTCTGCAAGTATTTGGTACTTTGAGATGGGCTCAAAGGGCTATGCCCTGCTTGGTGCCTCATTGGGCATTGCCAAGTCTGATCCATGTCACTTAAGGGCAGTGGGGAGCTTGCTTAGCAGGGTGTATGGGAATTTTGGGTACTGAGGTAAAGGTAAAAGCAGGAACATGATATGGTGCCTCACATACAGGGACAGTTCAACAGTATATATGCAGATCTCTTTAGATTAGGGCTTCGGTTGTACAGACAGAATGGAGCAGAGAGGTACTACAATATACAAGGCTGATCACTTCATTGTCCTTCCTTATGATATAAAAGTTTGTATTATTCTTAAGCGGTCTTGCACTGCCCTCTTTTAATTGTGGCAAATTTGTCTTCTGACTCATTAGTCCCATCAGTTTTTTTTGTATTTGAAATTGCACTTCAAATTTTAGCGTTTCTTCATTAATTGCTCAATGTTCCATTTGGCACATTCCTGCTAAGGACCCCCAATAACTAAAATGAATGCAGCTTTGGGAAGTCGGTTCAAGGCTCCCTAGCTGTTTTTGGCCTTAAATGATGGTGGAGTCTGAATCAGACACTGAATAAAGGATGCAATGTATTGTATCATCAATGTGATGTTCGCTCAAGGACGTTATGCGGTACAACAGCCAAGAAGCTGGCGAACAGTTAATATCAGCATCTGCATTGCAGGAGCGTTGGCTGACAGGAACAATGCAGAAAATATTAAACTTTATGCCCCATAATTCCCAGGAAGAAGCAGGGCAATGTATTCTGGGAGGGTGCAGAGCAGCTGCAGAATCTAACGTGACGTCAGGTCAGGGATATATGAGATGTGAATGATACACTGCAAGGATGAGCCTACTTTGTCCTACCTTATACAGAGTAGTAGGGATGTTTTGACCTGGTGACTCCGATACACAGAAACCGACCTGGGATCCCTGGATGTTTGGACTTGGAGACTCCATTACTCTTCTACCAAGGGTGGTTTAGAGAATCTGAATAGGTTATTTGAACTACCTTCTTAGTAATACCCACCAGTGGTGTGCTGGAGCCCTCCAAGTATTCAGTAGCACATGATCTGCTCCTGAGATTCAGTGATCACCCCTTAGCAGCTAATCTCTATGCCTATCACATAAGAAGGAGCAATTTAACCCTAAGTAAGCTCCAAAACCATTCAACATGGAATTTACCCAAGGTTAGGTCTTCCTGCTCCAACAGAGGAACAAGAGGGGTGACTAGTTGCCATAGGCAGCTCAAATGTTTGAGGTCAATGTCTTTGTGTGTTTGCAAATCTGCCCCAAATAAATTATTCACAACAAGACCAGTCACCAGTCTTCTAGCTTACAGAGACCCAATGCTCAAATCTCTGTCACTTCCAAACCATAACATATGGTACTCCCTCGCAGCTAGATTCTCAGAGAAATTGTTCACTCTACATTCTGGAGAATCCCCAAGGGTGGCATGACACAGCAATTTGGCTTTGTGATAGCTGTGGTGGTTCGATGGGCAGAGCTGAATTTTCATATGGGGAGATCTCAGCACTGCATTCTCCAAAACGGACAACATGTGAATCAATGAATGTGAGCAAGCAAACCAGACTAAAATCGTAGATTACATGGTGTTGGCCTTCAAGGGTCTGCTCATAATTGCCTATTTTGCTGTCTTATAAGTCACATGATAAGAAGCCCATTATTTCCTTTTGTCTGTAGATATTATTATATATTGCTTCAGAGTACTCTTCCTGAACCAGCAAGAGTCCACCACTGAAATACTATTAAGAATGTATTTGGTTTTGTTGCCGAGTTCCCTGTGGTGTATAGGTATACCTAGGCTTACCCTTTGCTGTATTAATCCTGTTGGCTGTACTTTATACCCTTACTAGCGGCACATATTTGCGCCTTCTTTGCTTGGAGTAAAGAAAGTCCTGTGTAGCCTATGACTTGCTCTAGTATGAGCTTACACAAGGATGAGGGAAGGCTTCCCTGCCCCCATGTGACAGTGCTGGGCCAAGCACCAGCACTACCATGGGGAGTAGTAGGTCACATACCCCTTCATACCTGCAAGTACCAGTATTTTCTTTACTCACAGTGGCTCAGAAACGCAACAAAAAAGGCTGATGGATGAGGCCACGTACATGAGAAAAATTTGGTCACCAACCCTGCCTGGGGTTCTGCTTTAATGGGAACCTATGAGTTTAGAAAATATGGGTGCTCTTAATGCTAATTCTTTTAATTCTGAATTTTGCTACCTAGTGATGAAGGACGAGGCTTAGACCTTCACCTCCACTTGTTCCCAATCATTCATTGACTAGTTAGTGGTCAGGTTGGGATGACCTCCCTGGTTCCTGCAACCTTATAAAACAAGCCTGCAATGGCAGCTTTCATATTAAGAGCCTCAACAAATGTTTCCGCTGGCTCCCGGCCCTAACATCTGCATAACCCATAGAACGTAAACCAAAAAAGATGTCATTGGCTTCCTGTGCTGGAAAAGTATTTTTGGTCGGGGTTTTTTTTCATGCTCCTCCAATTTAGTCAGCCTTGTCCTACATTACTGAAATACCTTCATGATTTTTCTTTTTCTTTTTTCATTCCTTAGCTGCCAGGGAAATAAAAGTGCTCTGTATCACCTTTTCATTTCTGATCCTTTTATTGAAGTCTCTATAGGACAGAGGCTTAACGATCAAACATACGCAAAACCCGACAAAGTCATTTACATTTTTAATTAGGGGTATTAATTTCTTGCAGAATTTTCAGTACTTTTTAGCTTATTTGAACGCAAAAACCCTTTTATTACGGTATATATAATTTTGTGTTTATGCCCGCAAATGTGCGTCTATGGAAATATGACACATGCCGGCATATAGACGTTTACGTAGGTAAACGTACTCGGGATTTCTCATATACCGGTCTTAATCCGACGTGTTTCCCTCATCTCCGTTTGTTGTCCGACGTATCCATTTCATCTATTTATGGGGTGATGTACTTGTAAAGGTACCACTTCAATTTCGCATGTACTCTAAAATAACTAGACCAAATATAAATGAATATCTTAAAGATTCGATTTTTCATGACTTTTAAGACGTTCTTTAATTATGGGGATTAATTTTTACATTTACTGAAACAGCCCAAAACGCATACAAACTAGCAA
>BLSH010291684.1:1755077-1775727 GCA_018402905.1 Glandirana rugosa | reverse complement strand
CCCCCCACTCTCTACCATATCACCTTTTCTAGCACAAATCCCTCCTCCTAGCACAAATCCTCTTCCATCATGCAACTAAGGGCTCATGCCCAAGTACAGCAGTCACTGCTGCTCCCCTGAAAAGTGATCTGAGTTTGTTTGCCAACCTGATTTAAAGCCATGATTGCCATACAATGCATGCAATTGCAAAATGGTAGTACGGCAATTAGATGTCACCTGTGCCCAGTGATCTTTGACTTCTTTGTCATGCAGGTAGATCCCCACCTCTTTAAGGTTGCCTACCCCTGCTCTAGGGTAAAAGGGTCGAGAAAGCCTGGTCTGCGCCATAGTATGTCCACCATTGGCTCCCTTCCTTTACTTCCATGGTGCAACGTTGGTTACCAGAACGGCCAATCACCAGTACTTTCACATGGTTGCATGGGATATGTTTTCAGCCCTGTGTAAGCTCTGGTCAGACCAGTGGTTCTCAACTCCGGTCCTCGGGACCCACCAACAGGCCAGATTTTAAGTATTACCATGGGGAGATGCAGACTAGAACACTGCAATCACTGAGCAGCAAATGGTATCACCTGTGATGTATTTCAGTTATCCTGCAAACCTGGCCTGTTGGGGGATCCCGAGGACCGGAGTTGAGAACCACTGGGTGAGACTGACTTGACGCTTACACAAGGCGTTGTCACTTTATTCTGTCGGGTGAACAAAGCAATGGGTACTTGACTATAAAGGGCAAAGGTGGCAGTTAAAAGGCCTGCATGGACAAAGGCAGGTTCACTTTGAAGCATGAAAATCGATTACTTAAAAACCATAATCATTTTTATTGTAATGTGGAAAAAATGTAATTTATAAAGTTAAAAAATATGTTGCACCACCAACAAAGATGGACACAATTACAATTGCAAAAAGTTCAAATAAAATGAATGCGTATGAAATTCATTCTCCCCAAATGGTTGCTTCTACAGGCAACATGACACTTTGATAAACCAGGCCTACTGAAATCTCCCTTGGGTTAGGCTGCATTCTCCTAAACATGGAATCCTGCTCACAAAGTGGCCACCAGCGTGTCGCTGACAGGTGCGCCTCCATTCTCACGGTATTGCTAATTTGTAATGCAACTGGACAGAACGACTTTTGTTTCCCTTCCCTTTTCAAAGTCTGTCCCTGCTGTCAGACTTCTCTTTCTCTTCTTCCGCTGGGGGAGATAATCTGCACTGATCTGTTTTGGGCTTTTGGTCTTTCCCCAACGAGCCGCCGATAGCAGAAATGTTGCAAATGATGAAAAGCTGTGATTATTAAATAAAAAAGATGGAGATTTTACAGAAAATGTCTTAGTGGTTATTTATGCACCAGCAGGGGTCACTTTCAAAAAGCTAAAATGGAAACTGAAGCAGATTTCCAGTTGGGTAAAAGGTTCATATTGTTTGTGTAACGTTAACCTGAAGGCCCATTCACAATTCTGTGTCCAGAACGCATGGCAGATAACCTGCTCTATGTGCAGCGCCATCCATTTTTTGGTTCATCCAGTGTAGCAGTCTATACTTGACCTCCGGAAGGTTTTACCCCCTTCATAACTAGACCATGCTTTGCTATTCAGCACTGCGCTACTTTATAACCACTTTAACCACTTCAGATCCGCGCTATTGCTGAAGTATGGCTCCAGCGCGGATCTGAAATGCCCGGAGGACGTCCATGGACGTCCTCCACTGCGCACGCTCCTGGCGTGCCCCCTGGCGCGAGCGTGCCCGTGGGTCGGGCGGACTCAATGTCCGCCCGAGACCCGCCGATCTCATTTAAATTTCTGATCGCTGAATAAATGTCATTGGTCCCAAAAATGTGTAAAAAATGTCCGACATTTCCGCCCCAATATCGCAGTCCCGATAAAATTCGCAGATCGCCGCCATTACTAGTAAAAAAAAAAAAATAATAAAAACGCCATAAATCAATTCCCAGTTTGTAGAAGCGATAACTTTTGCGCAAGTCAATCAATATACGCCGATTGCGATTTTTTTTTTTTACCAAAAATATGTAGAAGAATAAATATCGGCCAAAACTGATGAATATTTTTTTTAATGGATTTGTACTTTAGCAAAAAGTAAAAAATATTGTTCTTTTTTGCAAAATTGTCGCTCATTTTTTGTTTATAGCGGCGATCAGAAATGACGCAGAGGGGATCAAATACCACCAAAAGAAAGCTCTATTTGTGGGAAAAAAAGGACGCAAATTTTATTTGGGTACAACGTCGCACAACCGCGCAATTGTCATTCAAAATGCGACAGCGCTGAAAGCCAAAAATTGGTCTGGGCAGGAGGGGGGTTTAAGTGCCCGGTAAGGAAGGGGTTAAGACCGAGCCTCTTTTTGGAGTTAAAACCAATTTTTTTTTGCTATGAAATTACTTAGAACCCCCAAACATTATATATATTTTTTTCTAACACCCTAGAGAATAATGGCGGTTGTTTCAAAACTTTATGTCACACCGTATTTGCGCAGCGGTCTTACAAGCGCGATTTTTTAAAAAGAATTCATTTTTTTTAGTTAAAAAATGAGACAACAGTAAATTTAGGCCATTTTTTTTCCATATTGTGAAAGATAATGTTACGCCGAGTAAAATGATACCCAACATGTCATGCTTCAAAATTGCATCCGCTCGCGGAATGGTGACAAGCTTTGCAACTTAAAAATCTCCATTGGCGACGTTTAAAAAATTCTACAGGTTAGCAGTTTAGAGCTACAGAGGAGGTCTAGTGCTAAAATCATTGCACTCACTCTAACGATCGCGGCGATACCTCACATGTGTGGTTTGAACACCGTTTTCATATGTGGGCGGGACTTACGTATGCATTCGCTTCTGCACGCGAGCTCACGGGGACAGGACGCTTTAATTTTTTTTTTTAATTATTTATTTTACTGTTTACTTTTTATTTTTACACTGTTCTTTTTTTTAAAAAAAACAAAAGTTTGATCTCATTTTATTCCTATTACAAGAAATGTAAACATTCCTTGTAATAGAAAAAAGCATGACAGGACCTCTTAAATATGAGATCCGGGGTCAAAAAGACCTCAGATCTCATATTTACAGTAAAATGCAAAAAAAATAATAATAATAATTTGAAAAAAATGACAGTGCAAAAAAAAAATGGGCCTTTTAAGAGCATTGGGCGTAAGTGAATTGTGACGTCGCTTCCGCCCTGCCATGTTATGGTGCCAAGTGAACGGCTTCAGCCGCACACTCAGCTCACGGACACTGGGGGGAGAGGAACCGATCATCTCTGCCGCTGCCGGCGGGTCCGGTAAGTGGCGGAGTTAGGGTTGCCACTTTTTCCTCAAACCAAACCCGAACACTTTAGCGGCAAATAGCAAAAAAAAAAAAAAAAAAAAAATTTTGCATACACTATAGGATTGTAGCAGTCCCGGGACACCTTTGGGCACTTTAAGGAGAATGGTAATGTGGCACACATAGTGCCCCCTCACCCTCCTATCAGGCCCTGTCCTGAGCCACATTCCTGTCTTAATATTGTGTCCGGGTTTCAGACGGACTGAAACCTGGACACATGATTCAAAACCCGAACTGTCCGGGTGAATCCCGGACAGGTGGCAACCCTAGGCGGAGATGACCGCAAACTAGCAGGAGGTGACGGCGTTGGTCCGGAAGTAGTTAAAGTATAACTAAAAGCAAAACTTTTTTTTTTTTTTTTTTTTTGGACAGAGTGGAGAGGGATTAGAGCCTCTGTCATCTTTTATTGCTGTCTGTGCCTCTGTTAACCACTTCAGCCCGGAAGGTTTTGCAGCTTTAGGACCAGAGCACTTTTTGCGATTCGGCGCTGCGTCGCTTTGACTGACAATTGCGCGGTCGTGCGATGTTGTACCCAAACAAAATTTGCGTCCTTCTTTCCCCACAAATAGAGCTTTCTTTTGGTGGTATTTGGTCGCCTCTGCGTCATTTCTTATTGCCGCTATAAACAAAAGAAGAGCGACCATTTTGCAAAAAAACCCAAATTTCTTACTTTTTGCTAAAATTCAAATCCAAAAAAAAAATATAAAAAAACATTTTTTTTCACCGTTTTTGGCCGATTTATATAATTCCTCATATTTGCGATAAAAAAATTGCAATCGGCGTTTATTGATTGGTTTGCGCAAAAGTGGCCGCGTTTACGGATGGTGAGAATTCATTTCTGGGGTTTTTATTTTTTTTTTATTTTTTACTAGTAATGGCGGCGATCTGCGATTTTTAGCGGTAATGCGATATTGGGGGGGGACATGTCGGACCATTTTGACACTTTTTTGGGACCAATGACATTTATTCAGCGATCAGAAATTTAAATGTCCACTGATTACTGTATAAATGTCATTGGCAGTGAAGGGGTTAACCTGCAGGGGGCGATCTAGGGGTTAACTGTGTTCCCTGGGTGTGTTCTTACTGTGGGGGGGTTGGGCTAACATGGGCATGAGAGATCTAACTGATCCCAGTGACAGGGATCAGTAGATCACCCATGCCCCACTGACAGGGCGGGGAACCGCCGTGTTTACATCAGCGGTTCCCCGTTCTTTGCCCTGTAGCCGCTCATCGCGGCTCGCCGGCGGACATCGGGTCCCCCCGAGCCACGGGCACACTCCTCAGCAGTGCGGCGACGGCGCGCGCGCGCCCCCTGGTGGGCAAAATGCGAATCGCCGCCTATTTACGTCGATTCGCGCCCAGCTCCCCGACTGCCGCCGTGAAAAGACGGCGCGCGGTCGGGAAGCGGTTAAGGAGCACACCTTCTCTCTTTGTCCTGTTTACCATTATCATTGAAAGTGAAAGTAAACGGAAAACCCCAAATTTTCCAATGGGGACACTACTTCTGGTGAGCTGGGGGTCCCCAAAAAATTCCTTTAATTTGCAGAGATATCCTCTCACTTCCTGTTTGGCTATGGGACAGGAAGTGAAGGGAAATCTCCACAATGGGACATAGTTGGTGAAAAAAAAATTTGACGGCGGTTATAACTCTCCCTTACTCTAGCCAAAATGAAAAAAAAAAAAAATGCCCATAGTTCTATTTTAACTGCCAATTGCTTGGTTATGCAACACTGTACCCAAATTACATTTACAGTATCTCACAAAAGTGAGTACACCCCTCACATTTTTGTAAATATTTTATTCTATCTTTTCATGTGACAACACTGAAGAAATGACACTTTGCTACAATGTAAAGTAGTGAGTGTACAGCTTGTATAACAGTGTAAATTTGCTGTCCCCTCAAAATACCTCAACACACAACCATTAATGTCTAAACCGCTGGCAACAGAAGTGAGTACACCCCTAAGTGAAAATGACCAATTGGGCCCAAAGTGTCAATATTTTGTGTGGCCACCATTATTTTCCAGCACTGCCTTAACCCTCTTGGGCATGGAGTTCACCAGAGCTTCACAGGTTGCCTCTGGAGTCCTCTTCCACTCCTCCGTGATGACATCACTGAGCTGGTGGATGTTAGAGACCTTGCGCTCCTCCACCCTCCGTTTGAGGATGCCCCACAGATGCTCAATAGGGTTGAGGTCTGGAGACATGCTTGGCCAGTCCATCACCTTTACCCTCAGTTTCTTTAGAGCAAGGCAGTGGTCATCTTGGAGGTCGGTTTGGGGTCGTTATCATGTTGGAATACTGCCCTGCGGCCCAGTCTCTGAAGGGAGGGGATCATGCTCTGCTTCAGTATGTCACAGTACATGTTGGCATTCATGGTTCCCTCAACGAACTGTAGCTCCCGAGTGCTGGCAGCACTCATGCAGCCCCAGACCATGACATTCCCACCACCATGCTTGACTGTAGGCAAGACACACTTGTCTTTGTACTCCTCATCTGGTTGCCGCTACACACGCTTGAAACCATCTGAACCAAATGCGTTTATCTTGGTCTCATCAGACCACAGGACATGGTTCCAGTAATCCATGTCCTTAGTCTGCTTGTCTTCAGCAAACTGTTTGCGGGCATTCTTGTGCATCATCTTTAGAAGAGGCTTCCTTTTGGGATGACAGCCATGCAGACCAATTTGATGCAGTGTGCTGCGTATGGTCTGAGCACTGACAGGCTGACCCCCCACCCCTTCAACCAATGCAGAAATCATATGTCTATTTCCCAAAGACAACCTTTGGATATGACGCGGAGTATGTGCACTCATATTCTTTGGTTGACCATGGAGAGGCCTATTCTGAGTGGAACCTGTCCTGTTAAACCACTGTGTGGTCTTGGAGACTGAGCTGCAGCTTAGTTTCAGGGTCTTGGCAATCTTCTTATAGCCTAGGCCATTTTTATGTAGAGCAATGATTCTTTTTTTCAGGTCCTCAGAGAGTTCTTTACCATGAGGTGCCATGTTGAACTTCCAGTAACCAGTATGAGTGAGAGCGATAACACCAAATTTAAGACACCTGCTCCCCATTCACACCTGAGACCTTGTAACACTAACGAGTCACATGACATTCTGGAGTGAAAATGGCTAATTGGGCCCCATTTGGACACTTTCACTTAGGGGCGTACTCACTTTTGTTGCCAGCAGTTTAGACATTAATGGCTGTGTGTTGTTATTTTGAGGGGACAGCAAATTTACACTGTTATACAAGCTGTACACTCACTACTTTACATTGTAGCAAAGTGTCATTTCTTCAGTGTTGTCACATGAAAAGATAGAATCAAATATTTACAAAAACATGAGGGGTGTACTCACTTTTGTGAGATACTGTATATAATTTTTTTTCACACAAATAGAGGTTTCTTTTGGTGGTATTTGATTGATACTTCTTCCAGCCCTGTAACCAAAGGTCTGTTCCTCTTTATGGACTTGGGGCTGGAAGAGTAGTCAGCAAGAGCCTTGCTATGGACCTAGGTTTGGAGGAATAGTCTACAGGGGTCTGCAGGACTTAAGGATCTGAATGGAGCACAAGTGCAGTGATGACACCACAGTACATTGATACTTTCTCCAGCCCCTTAATCGAAGGTTCGTACCTCATTATAGAATGGGGGTGGTGGCATAGTCAGCAAGAGGCTCTATACAGACCTGGAGCTGGAGAAGTGGCCTGCAGGAGCCTCGTACAGACCTGGGGCTGGAGGAATAGTCTAAAGGAGCCTCAGTAGAAACCTGTAACTGGAGGAATAGTCTACAGGAGCCTCAGTAGAAACCTGTAACTGGGGGAATAGTCTACAGGAGCCTCAGTAGAAACCTGTAACTGGGGGAATAGTCTACAGGAGCCTCAGTAGAAACCTGTAACTGGAGGAATAGTCTACAGGAGCCTCAGTAGAAACCTGTAACTGGAGGAATAGTCTACAGGAGCCTCAGTAGAAACCTGTAACTGGAGGAATAGTCTACAGGAGCCTCAGGACTTGTACATCTTAATGGAGTACAAGTACATTGCTGTCACCAAACACGCTTGTAGTCCATTGATACTTCCTCCAGGCACCCATAACTGAAGGTTTGTACCTTAATATGGACTCGGGGCTAGAGGAAAAGGCCTTTGTGCAGACCTGGAGCTGGAAAAATAGTCTGCAGGAGCCTCAGTACTAACCTGTGGCTGGAGCAATAGTCTGAAGTGACTCATAGATCTGAATGGAACACAAGTTAGGTCACCATACTTGTAGTTCATTGATACTTCCCCTAGCCCTGTACCTCAGTACGAACCTTGAGCAGGAGGAATAGTCTGCAGGAGCCTCTGTACAGACCTAGGACTGAAGGAATAGTCTGAAGGAACCTCTGTACAAAACTGGGGCTGGAGGAATAGTTTGCAGGAGCCTCTGTACAAAACTGGGGCTACAGGAATACTCTGCAGGAGCCTCAGAACAGACCTGGGACTGGAGTAATAGTCTGCAGAAGCCTGAGTGCAGACCTGGGACTCAATGAATAGTCCGAAGGAGTCTGCAGGACTCAATGAAGCACAAGTACTGTACAGAGATGTCATCAAACAACACACTTGTAGTCCATTGATACTTCCTCCAGCCTCATAACTGAAGGTTTGTACCTTAGTACGGACATGGGGCTAGAGGAATATTCAGCAAGAGCCTTTGTACAGACCTGGAGCTGGAAAACTAGTCTGCAGGAGCCTCAGTACTAACCTGTGGCTGGAGCAATAGTCCAAAGGGGTCTGCAGGACTCGTAGATCTCAATGGAGCACAAGTGCAGTGATGTCACCACACTTGTAGTCCATTGATACGTCTCTCAGCCCTGTACCTCATTACAAACCGTGAGCAGGAGGAATAGTCTGCAGGAGCCTCTGTACTGACCTGGGGTTCGAGGAATATTCTGCAGGAGCCTCTTTACAGACCTATGACTGGAGGAACAGTCTGAAGGGATCTGCAGGAACTGTAGATCTCAATGGAGCACAAGTGCCGTAACGTCACCACACAGCGCACTTGTAGTCCATTGATACTTCCTCCAGCACCGTAACCGAAGGATCATGTCTCAGTATGGACTTGGGTATGGACCTGGGGGTGGAGGAATAGTCTGCAAGTGTCTGAAAGACTCGTAGATCTCAGTGATGAACAAGTGCAGTGATGTCAGCACACTTGTAGTCCATTGATACTTCCTCTAGCCCTGTACCTTAGTATGAACCTTGGGCGGGAGGGATAGTCTGCAGGAGCCTCTGTACAGACCTGAGGTTGGAGGAATAGTCTGCAGAAGCCTCTGTACAGACCTGTGACAGGAGGAATAGTCTGAAGGGATCTGCAGGACTTGTATATCTCAATGGAGCACAGATGCAGTGACATCACCACACAGTGCACCTGTAGTCCATTGATACTTCCTCCAACTCCGTAACCGAAGTACGGGCTTGGATAAGGACCTGGGGCTGGAGGAATAGTCTGCAGGACTCGTAGATCTCAGTGAAGAACAAGTGCAGTGATGTCAGCACACTTGTAGTACATTGATACCTCCTCCAGCCCTGTACCTAAGTGCGAACCTTGGGCAGGAAGAATAGTCTGCAGGAGCATAAGCATTGCACCCACGATCCACTGATCATGGTCGCAATGCTTTGCAGGCTCCAAGTAGCACAGTGCTGAATAGCAAAACAATGGCCTGGTCAACAAGAGAGGTAAAACCTTCCGGAGGTCAAGTTGTTAAACTATCATTCAACTTTGCAGATCATTGAGTCCACACACTACATCATTGTTTCATTTCCCGATGAAGGAAGCGGAGTTACAATCATAAAAATGCATTGGCTTTGCAAACAATCTGTCATTGAAATACACTTGGACTTGGATATTACGGTGTGGAGATTCAATTCCAAAATAATTCATGCCTATCACAACCCAACGTGATCATGGAAGACCTTCGGTGTACAGAAGCTGCTAGCTTAATATTATCTAGGTTTACACCATTGCCATGCTATTGGATAATAATGAAAGAAAAGAGACATGAGGGTTCCAGTGCCACCCATTAACTTTCCCAAGCAAAATAAGACTACAGCTTCAAAGCATACCCACATGGAACACAAGTATGAAACATTTCTGATTTATTTTTTTCCCCGCTCAGGGATTGAGTAGTATTGGACCCAGACACTGGGCATTTTCCGCAGAAGACCTGCTCTCAGGACAGGTGCACTTTAATGCATCTTTTAATATTTGATGGTCCCTTCTACACCTTCTAACCTTCCCTATTAAACATGATCCAGAGCCAGGAACTGGGAACGTCAAGTCTTGGCAAATAAAGACGAGTTACCTGCTATTAATAGACAGTAAAAAAGGAATGAACAGGCAAATTTTCGGTCCATTGGCGACACACGCTCAAGGTTATCCAGTTTATTAAGCCGCTATTGCAGCAGCTGCAATTGTAGAGTGTGAAAAACACGGGACTATTCCAAAAACAAAGTGATAGAAAAAAAATGTAACAGGAGGAGCACAGCAAGGATTGGACAAGAGCTTAAAAGGTCGGTTCGCCCAAACCGTATGTCTGTCTTATGGGAGTCTCAAAACTTTGCTATATAGAGTCTGGCTCCTCCTACTCCTGTAGCACGCCCCTAGAGAGATGCTAATGAACTTAGTCCTATTCCCCAAGTTAGAGCGCTCACAGCCGGGCACACAGCATTTTCTTCATTCTCCCACTGGCTTCAAGGAGCAGTCAAGGGGTGTCTTTTTTTTAGGTTTTATTGGAACTTAGAACTTGGATGGGGATGAGGGGAGTACAGGATACTCGAAAAACTGAGGAACTGGACAACTTGAGGACTCCTTAGCTATCTTACTGAACTATGCAAAAATAAATGTCCCAGAGAATCTCTACTCTTGACTGGATCCAGGAACACTGCTGCTGCTGCCTTAGACTATTTATGGGCTCCCACCACCTACTGGGCACACCTCCCCAGGGATTGGCTGGAGTTCCATAAACAGACTGCTTACTCTGTTCTTCCTCCCACTATGATTTTAGAATGCTCTAGAACAGGGGTCTCCAAACTGCAGCCTAGGGGCCAGATGCAGCCCTTTGCTTGCCTTTTTCTGGCCCTTGGGGCACTTTTCCTCCCATTGATATTAGACACTATTACTCTTACTGACAAAAAAAAAAGGAACGTAATTCCTGCTACTAACATCAATGAAGGGGCACTATTTCTCCACTGCGCCAACAACGGGGCACTATTTTTCTGACTGACACCAAGCATGGGGCACTATTTCTCCTACTGGCACCAACAATGGAACACTATTTCTCCCACTGACACCAAGGATGGGGCACTATTTCCCCACTGACACCAATGGTGAGGCACTATTCCTCTCCTTAGTACCAAAGATGCGTTGTTTACTCCCACTGACACCAGGACAATTTCTACTCCCAATGGCCACAGTCCGGCCCTCCTAAAGAACAGAAAACTGGCCCTTTGTTCAGAAAGTTCGGAGACCCCTGCTCTAGAATACAGGGGGAAGCAATCTGAGCAGCAGCCTGTGAGACACTGAGCAACCCTAAATAATCAACCCCTGCTCCACTAATTACAGAGGAGCCAACTAAATTTACCTAATAGCCTACACTACACTAGGAAGGTGCTACACTCCATTGTCCATAAGGTTTGAGGACATCTGTGCTGGGTACAATGCATACAATGCTTTTGCTGGCGTCCTTCTGAAATTGCTAGTTGCTTGGCTGTCCACATTGATGCAGTGATGTGATCCAGAACAATCATATCTAGAGTTGTGAACATTTTCATCTAGGAAGTTGTAGCTTGTCCACACCTTCCCCGTCCTCATAATTGGTCACTGAGAGCACCTATCATATTGCTGGATACATAGGCAGGGGTGGGGCTAAATGATGACTTCCTAAATCCCAAGGCTTCTGGGGCTTCAAGGCTCATTGGAAGGTGGGGGCATTTATATTACCAGCTTCAGAGCTTTTCATGAGACACAGGTAAACCCAACCTAAGGGAAAACCAATCTCTAAAATCTCATCCAATTAATTTCAAAGCGTCATTTTTAATATTCTTACTTTTAATAAACTAGTTGGTGTTCCTGTGACCAGAGATTGTGGGAAAGCTTTTGGATGCTGCTCAAGGCAATCAACCCAACATGGCTCCAGTGATGGCAGGGCAGAGAATAGCCCATCCTGGCTCAGGATACAAATTGGGGAGAAAATGCAAAAGCACAATTGAGAGACAAGAACACAGCCTTGTCATCCTCTAACAGGAAGTGCCTGAATGAGGTCTTTTAAGGCAGGATCACCAGCTAGAGAAAGCAGGAAGGAAGCGCCGCACACCAAAGAAACTCCTCTCAGGCCATGCCAACAACACGTTTCACCCCACTCACAAAGCTTAGTTATGGTCCAAGCCCTGTGGGCAGGGTGAAATGTATTGGGGTGGCCTGGGAGGTGGACGGTTTGATTCTTCAACACTCTCGGTTGTTTCTTTGGTGTGCGGCACTTCCGTTCTGCTTTCTCTAGCTGGCGATAGTGCCTTGAAAGACCTCATTCAGGCACTTCCTGTTAGAGGGTGACAAGTTCCTATCTCTGAATTGTGCTTTTGCATTGTCACCCTCAAACAAAGGCAGCACATATTAGACAGACATGGTCCTCTGTTGTCAAAATCAGGGCACCCACCTTGAGAAATGCCATGCAGCTATTAGTGGAGTGCATGTGGCTGCAAAGAAACTGCAGGAGATAAGCAATGCTGAGATGCAACAGAGGATGGAAAAAGGTGAAAACCAGTATTTTATTCAAAGAAGAAAATGGCGGTGGTCATTCAGTTAGGGTTTACATCTATTTTAACCTGTCACTTTACAAAAAATGTAATAAATAAAGGTATGTGCTTTTTATTTTTCTGAAGAATTTTAATTACATTTTTCATTTGGATAATTTTCCTTCTCGGATCCCAAACTCAGCCATGTTCAGCAGGAAGGTCTCAGAAGTTAAGCCCACCTTTGCCAGTCTCATCCACCAATGCAGTGAGCAGTTGAGGCATCTCCATTTTTCTGTTGTATGTGGACTCTTTCTTGTCCCGAGGCCAGGTATGGGATGGTCTTGGCCTATGACCAAAATTAGACATTTAAATTTCAGAATTTCGATAATTTTCCTTCTCTGATCCCAAACTCAGCCATGTTCAGCGGGAAGGTCTCGGAATGTAGCTCTTCCCACCTTGACCAGCCTCATCCACCAACGCAAAGAATGGTTGAGGCATCTCTATTGCTCTGTTGGATGTGGACTCTTTCTTGAGCCAAGGCCAGGTTTGGGATGATCTTGGTCTATAACCAAAATTAGACATTTACATTTTTGAATTTGGATAATTTTCCTTCTCTGATCCCAAACTCAGCCATGTTCAGCGGGAAGATCTCGGAATGTAGCTCTTCCCACCTTGACCAGCCTCATCCACCAATGCAAAGAATGGTTGAGGCATCTCTATTGCTCTGTTGGATGTGGACTCTTTCTTGAGCCGAGGCCAGGTTTGGGATGATCTTGGTCTATAACCAAAATTAGACATTTACATTTTTGAATTTGGATAATTTTCCTTCTCTGATCTCAAACGAAGCCATGTTCAGCAGGAAGGTCTCGGAATGTAGCTCTGCCCACCTTTGCCAGGTTCATGCACCAACATCTCCATTGCTCAGTGGGATGTGGACTCTTTCTTGAGCCAGGGCCAGGTTTGGGATGATTTTGGGCTACAACCAAAATTAGAAATATTACATTTTTTAATTTGGATAACTTTTCTTCTCTGATTCCATACTTAGCCATGGTCAGCGGAAGGTCCCAGCCCAGCTCTAGCCACCCTTGCCAGCCCCAACCACTAATGCAGTGAATGGTTGAGGTATTTCCATTGCTCTGTATGTCTCAACACAGCTTTTCCCACCCTTGCCAGCCTCAAACACGATGCAGTGAACGGCATCTCCATTGCTCTGCAGGATGTGGACTCTTTCCATTTTGCATTTTTTAATTTGGATAGTTATTCTTATCTGATCCCAAACTCAGTGGGAAGGTCTCAGTGCAGCTCTGGCCACCCTTGCCAGCCTCATCCACTGATGCAGTGAACGGTTGAGGCATCTCGATTGCTCTGCAGGATGTGGAGCTTTTGTGGAGCTCTTGAGCCAAGGCCAGATTTGGGATGATCTCGGGCTATGACCAAAATTAGATATTTAAATACAGGTACTTGACGGTGCTTACTCTTAAAAAATGGACTCTTTTGTGACAGGTTCCCTTTAATTCACATTGACTTAAAGGGGACTCAGCAGGAGAGCTGGAATTTCAGCAGCCTATCTGTATCCCCAGACAGACAGGTCTCCCAGGCAATCCAATGTCCTCCCCCCCTCCATCCCACAGCCATTCAGCATCAGCACCCCCCTCCCTTCTCCCGTCCACACCATCCTCCAGCACAGCCAATCACTGGCCTCCATCTGCTTCTATCCATATAAGGCTATGAAGAAGCAAGGGAGTCCCAGCATTACACAGACTGGGAGCTGATGTCAGGCATTGCATTACCCAGCTCAATCCAGTTGCCTGGTTATCATGCTGTCTGCCTGCTCTCCAGGCTTCCTTGGGCTGCTATTTCACCCTTGCAGCACTAAAGCCAACAACGTATTTCTGCTCAATATCAACATCCGTGCGTTTAATCTGATTATAACGCGCTGGCGTCTTCAGAGTTAAACCGCACAGTAAAGTTTTGCATATGGCCAATTTAACCCTTTGATTGACAATCCCCACATTCAATGGGCTGCAAAAGAATGTGTGGCCATCAAGAGGTGGAAGCAGTGGAAGATTAAAATCGCTCACGTTGTAGTCACTGACATTAAACAATTTTGGCGTGTATGTGGACTCCCGTAGACACCACAGGTTGAGACATCTACTGTAAGGGAATGTCTATGGCAAGCTTTAAACTGATCTCACTCACACTTTGAAATCTGATTGGGCAGTGTGGAAAGTTTAAGTTGATGGATACAAGAATAAAATAACTTGCAATTGCAATGTTAAAACATTGGCTGAAATTGTAGTGTGTGTGGCTACATCCAAAACTGGATCTCACGTGAGCATACATGTGGACCTCTATACAATTATATCTAAACAAAGCAAAAACCTGGCAATTATCTGCAGGAGCCATCCCTATTGAAAGCAATGGGAGGCTTCTGGCTCCCACAGCAAATTGGAGCCACCATGCAGAGGTCACCTGTGAGTAACTGGACATGGATGCAGACTGTCTGTGTCCATGTCCAATCACTGGTAGGTAATCGCTACATAGCATTTACATGCGAGCGGCTGCAATTAGCTGTGGGAGCCAGAAGCTTCCCACGGGGACTGGCTCCTGCAGCAAATTTCTGGGACCCCCTGCTTGGGTTCTTGCATGTAAGCACTGTCTGGTTAATTTTCAAGTGTGAATGTGGCCTTATTATTGTGGCCACTGACACCAATGCTGGGGTTATTAATGTGGCCACTAACACCAATGCTGGGGGTTATTATTGTGGCCACTAACACCAATGCTGGGTTTTTTGTGCCAACTGATACCAATGTGGGGGTTATTATTGTGGCACCTGACACCAATGCTGGGGGTTATTATTGTGGCTACAGACACTAATGCTGGGGGTTATTATTGTGGCACTGGCAACTGACACCAATGCTGGGGGTTATTATTGCCACCACTAACACCAATGCCGGGGTTTATTATTGTGACCATTGACACCAAGGGTGGGGGTTATTATTGAGGCCACTGATACCAATGCTGGGGGGTTATTACTGAGGACACCGACACCAATGCTGGGGGTTATTATTGCGGCCACTGACTGGGGGGGGGGTTATTATTGTGGCCACTGACACCAATGCTGGGGGTTAGTAACATGGGCACTGACACCAATGCTAAGGGTTATTATTGCAGCCACTAACACCAAAGATCTGGGTTGTTATTGTGGCTACCGACATCAGTGCTGGGGGTTATTATTGTGGCTACGGACACCAATGCTGGGGGTTATTATTGCAACCACAGACAACAATGCTCGTGGGTTATAATCCCTAGATTGTAAGCGCTAACGACCAGGGCCCTCTTATTCCTCCTGTATTGAATTGAATTGTATTGTAATTGTACTGTTTGCCTCAATGTTGTAAAGCGCTGCGCAAACTGTCGGCGCTATATAAATCCTGTATAATAATAATAATTGTGGCCACTGACACCAATGCTGGGGGTTATTACTGTGGCCACTGACTGGGGGGGTGGTTATTAATGAGGCTACTGACACCAATGCTGTGGACTAATATTGTGCCCACTGACACCAATGCTGGGGGTTATTATTGCAGCCACTAACACCAAATCTGGGTGTTATTATTGTGGCTAAGGACATCAGTGCTGGGGTTATTATTGTGGCCACTGATGCCAATACTGGGGGGTACTATTGCAGCCACTGACACCAAGGCTGGGGGTTATTATTGTGGCCACTGATGCCAATACTGGGGGGTACTATTGCAGCCACTGACACCAAGGCTGGGGGTTATTATTGTGGCCACTGACACCAATGCTGGAGGGTTATTATTTCAACTATAGGCACCAGCACTGGTGGTTATTTTACTCCCATGTCTTCAATGTGTGCTGCCCTCTTTCAAAAAAATGCAGCCCAAACTTTCAGGTGTTAAGGTGCATCGCAGCCAGGGGCATTGCTAGGGGGTGGCTATTGGGGCTACAGCTCCGAGTCTGGGGCCTATAGCCCCGAGTCTCTTACCGGGCTGGTGCAGTTCTGCAATTTGCAGGTATGTCTCGGTCTGGAATGCAGGAGGCAGGGGCAGACTGAGCCGTGGTAGCACGGGCTCTGGCTCAGCCCTCGCCTTCACCTGATGTATGGGGAGGCTCTCTGGGTACCCTGATGTATGGGGAGGAACTCTGGGGACCCTGATATATGGGGAGGTTCTCTGGGGACCCTGATGTAAGGTGGGTCTCTCTGTGGACCCTGATGTAAGGAAGGGGCTCTCTGGGGACTCTGATGTAAAGAAGGGGCTCTCTGGAGACCCTTATTATTATTATTATTATTATACAGGATTTATATAGCGCCGACAGTTTGCGCAGCGCTTTACAATATAATATATGACCCTTATGTAAGGAAGGGGCTCACTGGGGGCCCTGATGTAAGGAAGGGCCTCTGTGGGGACCCTGTTGCAAGGAAGGGACTCTCTGGAGACCCTGATGTAAGGAAGGGGCTCTCTGGAGACCCTGATGTAAGGAAGGGCCTCTCTGGGGACCCTGTTGTAAGGAAGGTACTCTCTGGGGACACTGATGTAAGGGGAATCCGCACTCAGAAATGTAACAATGTTTATATATATATATATATATATATATATATACACACACGCAAACATGTATATTATATACATATGTATGCTTGCTCAAGCGTATGACTCTACTTTGCTGCTATGGGCTCTAGCCCCAGATCTTTTGTAGACCTAGCAATGCCCCTGATCGCAGCCAATTCATTTTGCCTAACGCTATGCCCTGTACCTCAACACATGAAAGCGAGCTGCTTTTGTGTGACTCTCTGGAAGTGTTGGGTGCCGCACTTGAGGCCTTCTATAATTTTCAAGTTGACCTCCATTGCTTTAGGGCATCAATAGAAAAATGTTCAGCTGGGCTAATACAGGTTCCACATTAATCAGATTTTTTCACAGCAGACCTCAGGGGACACAATCCATTTGATGTTGTAGGCCTTCAGTAATTAAGAGGCAATCAATAAATAGCTGGGTAATAGATCACTAGACAAAGAGCTTGGCTTTATCCCCTTCGATACGCAGGAAAAGCTGATCAAAGGTCTATTTGTATCTAAAATGTCCATGTAAAATTACTTAAATATTATTACAAAACCCACATTTTTTATGGGAAGAAAATCAGCTATATCCATACTTTCAATGCTGGCCACATAGGCAACACATTTATGTCTGTTAATAATTTTATTGGATATTTGTATACAGTTGTCAATGGAACAGGTATCCTCTGTGAGATTCACCCTTCTTGTTCTGGTGTCAACTCTAAAATGTTTGATTTCCCCTCACTTTCTGATTTACTAGAAGTAGATGGATTAGAATTATCGGAAGACCTGTTAGCATGGGCGTCCGCAGGACTTTTTTCAGGGGGGGGGCATCATTTTAAGGTCACCCATGCTACGCCCCTTTCGACAATGTCATGACGGGGGGGGGCTTAGCCGCGACTCGCAATTATTTATTTTAAAGGGGGAAACTGGAAAATACTTTATTCCAGGCGTGTGCTATGTACAGTGTGCAGATTCCAGGCGTGTGCTTTGTACAGCGTGCAGATTCCAGGCATGTGCTATGTACATGGTGCAGATTCCAGGCGTGTGCTATGTACAGGGTGCAGATTCCAGGCATGTGCTATGTACATGGTGCAGATTCCAGGCATGTGCTATGTACAGGGTGCAGATTCCAGGCATGTGCTATGTACAGGGTGCAGATTCCAGGCATGTGCTATGTACATGGTGCAGATTCCAGGCGTGTGCTATGTACAGGGTGCAGATTCCAGGTGTGTACTATGTACAGGGTTCAGATTCCAGGAGTGTGCTATGCCAGTATACATATCCAATCCCCCGCACAGAGCTCTCTTCCCCCCACAGAAAAGAATTGTCTATAACTCACATTGGCAGGTCAGGCTCCTGGCACAGGCTTCTGCAGGCTCTGCAGGTCAGTGCTGCCTTAACACCGGACGATGGAAAGCCCTGCCAGCTGCCGCCCACAGTGTAATCTTCCTTCCTGTGCCGGGAGCTGGTACATGGAGTGTTCCAGCACCTGCTTACAATCTGCGCAGACACCTTGCGATCCCTGATTCCAGGGGGGGGGGGCACTTGCCCCCCCTTGCCCCTACCTGCGGACGCCCATGCCTGTCAGATAAATGGTCAGGCACAATGGCTCTGTTGAGGGAGCTCCCAATGAAAATGGGGTATCCTTTAAATAAGGGGTACTGATTTGAAGATTCAAATCTATAACGTCTAAAGAAAGCACCAAAGAAATAGTCTATGAGTCCAAACACATAATATTAGTATTTGCCACAAATGACAACATAGAACAGACAACGCGTTTCAGGGGTTCAAGGACCTCTCCCTTCTTAAGGGCCTCAACATAATGGGTAATCATAAGAACTCAAAAATCCAGGGATTACCCATTATGTTTAAGTCTAATGAAAGCCCCAAATAGACAATTCGAGAGTCCAAAATGTTTTACTATTAGTATTGGTTCACAAAGGGCAACATAGAACAGACAACAAAGACCTTCCCCCTTTATAAGAGCCTAAAGGTAATGGTAGTCGTGAGTACAAAGTATTGGGATGTCTAACTTTACACGCACATGAACTTTAATGGCATCCCAGTCTTAGTCTGTAGGGTTCAATATTGAGTTGGCCCACCCTTTGCAGCTATAACAGCTTCAACTCTTCTGGGAAGGCTGTCCACAAGGTTTAGGAGTGTCTATGGGAATGTTTGACCATTCTTCCAGAAGCACATTTGTAAAGGCCAAGCACTATTGTGGATGTGAAGGCCTGGCTCACAGTCTCCGATCGAATTAATCCCAAATGTGTTCTATCGGGTTTAGGTCAGGACTTTTGTTCATCCTTGTCTTTATGGACCTTGCTTTGTGCACTGGTCCAAATCATTTGGTGGAGGAGGGATTATGGTGTGGGGTTGTTTTTCAGGGGTTGGGCTATGCCCATTCCTTCCAGTGAAGGGAACTCTTAAAGTGATTGTAAAGGCTTGTTTTTTTAAAAATAACAAACACATGATACTTACCTCCTCTGTGCAGTTGGTTTTGCACAGAGCAGCCCAGATCCTCCTTTTCTTGGGTCCCTCTTTGCATCTCCAGGCCCCTCCTCCCATCGAGTGCCCCAGGACCGGACAGGGAATAAAACCAACCCTGGAAATAATTTCATAGCAGCCCCATAGCATTTTTATACCAGCCCAACAGCATAACGTCATTATTTTTTTGTTCACAAAAGGGAAAACCATGCATGTTAAAACACATTTGAAGAATGTATTATAAAATGGCCGTTTTCAGTACAAATATCAATATTTAAGCTATAAACATGTAGCTAGTGCTATTAGTCAAAAAACATATTTCTCCATTTACATGTAGGTCAGGTTAATATAACCCAGCACAGAGTTCCCCCATATATCAGAGTCTGCAGGAATCCCCCTTAGAGTGCAAGGGAACTCTGATATAAAGGGGAACATTACAGGTCATGATCTAAGGGGGACTCTGATATAAGGGGGCTCTGGTGACCAGAGACCCCCCTTATATCAGAGTCCATTGCATTCCCCTTTACATCAAAGTTCCCACTTACATCAGGCTCTGCAGCATTGCCCTTTACATCAGAGTTCATAGAGTTACCCCTTGCACTGTAGGGGGGAATCCTGCAGACTATGATGTAAAGGGGAACTCTGGGAATGTGAGGAGGACTCTGGTGACCAGAGAACACCTTCCGCAGAAAGAAAACACCAAGGTAAGGGGTTTACTGATATAAGGGGAAAACCTTTATACCAGAGCCCCCTTACATTATTGTATTCACTCCCCCCTTACATCACTGACCCCACTCCCTCAGACTGGCCTTGGCGCTGTCACTGACCTCCTCTCAGGTGCACCATGCAGGGCTCAATCAGTAGGCTCCAGCTTGATGGCTCTGGTTTTATCCTATAGTCTCCTCTCCAGTCCACACACATCTGACTCCTCCCCTGACCCCCATCCCAGCAGCACTCCCAATCTTGACTGCTCTCCAGAATCCCCCCTCACAGACTACAGACATGATAAAAGACAGAGATGGTTAGAGGTTGTGGACATGGTACAGGAGATGGTCAGAGACTGCAGACATGATATAGGAGATGGTTAGAGACTGCAGACATGATACTGGAGGTGCTCAGAGACTGCAGGCATGATACAAGAGATGTCAGAGGCTGCAGTCATGATACTGGAGGTGGTCAGAGACTGCAGACATGATACAAGAGATGGTCAGAGGCTGCAGACATGATACAAGAGATGGTCAGAGGTTGCAGACATGATACAAGGGATGGTCAGAGGCTGCAGACATGATACAAAGGATGGTCAGAGGCTGCAGACGTGATACAAAGGATGGTCAGAGGATGCAGACATGATACAAAGGATGGTCAGAGGATGCAGACATGATACATGAGATGGTAAGAGGTTGCGGACATGGTACAGGAGATGGTCAGAGACTGCAGGCATAGTACAGGAAGGACATGGTACAGGCGTTGGAGAATGGTAGAGTA
>BLSH010291684.1:1732612-1745047 GCA_018402905.1 Glandirana rugosa | reverse complement strand
GATCCAGCAATGCAATCCCGAGTGTGGCTCGGGGTTACCGCTAATGGTACTGAAATTCCACCCCAAGCCACACTCGGGATTACCGCCAGGGAGGTTAATAGCATCATGGGCCCCTGGGCAAAGTATTGCATCGGGGGCCCCTACCACCCTGCTCCAATTTGGGCACCTACTTTAAAGAATTAAAATATAAATAATTGATATAATTAAACATATATTAGTACTTTTAAAAAAATCCAGGGATCCCGGGACAGCTTAGTAAAAAGCGTGACTGTCCCAGCAAATCCGGGGCAGTTGGAAAGTATGAAGTAATGCAAGATTTTTATGGGGCCCCCCCATGCACCTAGGGCCCCTGGGCAGTGCCCAGGGGCACCCATGCATTAACACAGCCCTGTCTCCCAAACCTATTCCCAACTGTTAACCCATATACAGGCTCCAGACCTGCTGCCTTGCAGGGAGAAGTAGGAAAGGGATATAGGCCCCATAGTTGGAGAAAAATGGGAGCAGAAATCGGAAGCAGACCTCCTGGTGTCGGCATCAGCGGCCGCACCTGTCTTACATAGAGCCTACAGAACACCTGTACAGCTTCACGGTTGGGGCTCCCATCTGCCCTAGGTTTCAGGCTCATCCAGGAGACCTTATTCACATGCTGTGGAGGTGTCCTAAACTTGTTAGATATTGGAACAAAGTCATTAAAATAATAAATGAAGTATAGCAGGTCCATCTGCCTATGGATCCCCCGGTGTGTCTGTTGGGTAACTTGAATGAGGAATTATATCCCCCCCTCCAGTATACATAGTTCTCCTCAGATTACTCTACTTAGCTAGGAGATATTAGTTATCCACCCAGACACCGACAAGTAAACAATGGATCCAGGCAGTTAATGCTACCCTCATCCGAGAAAAAAACACATATCCACAGGAAATCACCCCAAAAGTTTGAAAAAAATCTGGTTGAATTCACCGGGGGGGTCGCACATCCACAGCTTGTTCTCAATAGATTACTGCAGGACTAGAAGAAGTGGGAGGATGGTCCTTGTTGCTAGGAAGGTTGGCTGGATTGAATTAACGATAGAATCCAGCAATGCAGTAATCAGGCGACTTTACTATAACTAGGTGTGGGTATGAACAGGAGAAGTGTACAATATTATAGTCTAACGAGATGATATTTTATGTTTGCTTTTTCCTATTTAGTTCTATTCTTGTGGTAACATACGAGAAAAAAAAAAGGGTCGTTCATAAAGGGCAAACTGAAGGCTTATATATGTATGAGAAATGCGGATGTTACGACTATACACCAAGTTAAATCAAGCTTATTGTTGCTAAGAATGGTATAAATACTTGCCTGTATTAAAAATGCCTTTTTTTTATGATTTAATAAACTTTTCTTGATTAAAAAAATAAAAAAGTGTGAGTTGGAGTTTGGCATCAATTTGTGAGGCTGGGTTCACATATGAAACGCATGCGTCTGGTGCGTCCTGGTTCACCGTTTCAGGTCCAATTTCGGAGAGGTCCGTGAAACGCGTCAACCTGCCTTTTGCTTCGTGGTTTTAGCCTTGATCTGCTGTTAGTCACTTATACTTTGGATTTACAATTAAAGTTTTGTTGCCATTCAAGCTTCGGAGTGCGGTCCCTCTTCTTTGTTTGCCTTCAGGTCCAATTTCAGCCCGAATTTTGGGCTGAATTCGGACCTGAACCGGACTAAAAGTCAACAACGTTTTTGTGAAAAACGCACCGCACCTGCTGTGGAGATATGTGAACCAGCTCCATAGAGAACTGGTCAAAATCAGCTGCTATTGCGAATTGGATGCAGAGAGACCGCATTCAATTCGCACTGGTGTGAACTCAGCCTTAGTGCATTTAAATCTGCATTTATAATGCATTAATTAATAATGCATTTAACACTCCCCTCCCCCCAGGCTGACAATGCTGCTGTCTGCTGTGCCTCCAAGCTCCTGCATCCAGAATGGGGGCGCTCTAATACAGGAGGTGTGTTACTGGCCAGATCACCAGGTGAAAACAGAGGGGAGAAAAAGCCTAAAAAAAGAAAATGAATGCAGCTGCCACATCTTATGATTGCGTATACCGGTCAATGTTGCTACGCTGCAGTGAGGACAGAGTGCCCGGTATGCCCATATGTCTACTTTGCCTCATTGGTGGCATGCATCTGGTAAGGTCTCTCTCTGTGTAAACAGACTTGACTTGACTTGACTTGGTTAATTACAGTGTAGTCAGCAGGAAGGTCCAGGACCTGGCTATGCTGTCTAGCAGAGGTGTCTATTGGACGGGGAGGATGCTCAACACGCTTAGTAGTCAACAGGGAGGGGAGGAGAGCAGGAACAGGAGGACTATACACTTTATTCTTAGTACAGTACCCCATATTTTAAAGTTAGCAGGGTGCATAGCAAGAAAACGAATATTGCACGCAGACACCACAAGATACCTGCACCATCATGCTGTCAGCTTGAAATGTCCTCAAATTCATTTAAAAGGATATTAGGTGAGCTTATAGAATGGGTTCATTGTAAGAATCTGAAATAGCACTTTTAAATTGATGTAATAGTGAAACTGTACCTCTCAGGTAGAGGTTTGTGCTGTTATTCACTGGTATTTTCACCTTGTCAGAGAATATAAGCCCAGTGTCAGGCTGTGGGGAGTCAATGGCTTGGTATTTTGGTATCTATTTTTATCTAAGAGAAATTCCCAAAACATGGACTGTTGGGGGCACTTGAGGACTGAGGTTGAGAACCACTGGCCTGAACCGAAGGCCGTTAACTGATACACTTTTTTGGTTGCTGGTGCGTGTGGTAAAAAGTTCTTGTTCAGTTTTTTGTTTTTATTAAAATTACAGGGTACAAAAAAAAGGAACATATGCATTACTGGTTCCATGTTGCACAAGGATATAGCCTTGCATATATTTCCATTGAGGTATCAGTGCTACAATAATTGTCTACGTAACCAGCACAAGGTGTAGGTCAGTCTTTCTCAACCCTTTTACCCCAGAGGAACCCTTGAAAATAATTTTTAAGCCTTGGGGAACCCTTGTTAAAACCAATACATCGGAGGTCGATGGGAAAATTGCAACTTACATTGGTGGCCAGTGGAAAGAATATACCCCCCTGATAGTGTTGGTCAGAATGCCGCTGTTGAACACTGCTGGTTGTTGTGTCATACAGCTGGTTTTGCCAAGTGGCACTGGACCCGGAACTATGCAGGCACCATAAAATGGAAGGTCTGTCTGCCAAAGCTGAAGGAACCCCTGGCACCCCTGTAGGAACCCTAGGGTTTCACAGAACCCTGTTGGAGAATGGCTGGTGTATATTGAAGAACCAGAAATAGGAAGAACCTAAGCAGTTAAGGGTGGCTAGATATGACTAAGAAGGGAAACCAAACAGGGACAAAAAGAGAGGGGATGAGTGCTTTGGAGCCATGTTCGCCATGCAGTAGGCTGTGTGAAAGTCGATTGCAGGGCCAGTACTGGTTCCATGTTGCACAGGGATATAGCCTTGCATACATCTCCATTGAGGTATCAGTGCTACAATAATTGTCTATGTAAACAGCACAAGGTCTGGCTCAGCCTTCCTCAACCTTTTTAACCCAGAGGAACCCTTAATTATCATTCTCAAGTCTCAGAGAATCCTTGCTAAAACCAATACATCAGGGGGTAATGGGAAAATTGCCCCTTACATTGGTGGCCAGTGGAAAGAATATACCCCCCTGATAGTGTTTGTCAGAATGCCACTGTTGAAGACTGCTGAAATGGTCATTGGTGTCATGCAGCTAGCTTTGCCAAATAGTGTTGGACCTGGAGCTATGCAGACGTCATAAAATGGGAGGTCAGGCAGCCACAGCTCAAGGAATCCCTGACAACCTCTGGAGGAACCCTATGGTTTCACAGAACCTTGATTTAGAATAGCTGGTCTGATTTGGAAAACCAGAAATAGGAAGAACCTAAGCAGCGCAGTGTGGATAAATATGGCTGAGATGGGAAACCAAACAGGGAAGAAAATAGAGGGGATGAGTGCCTTGGAGCCATGTCTGCTATGTAATAGGCGATGTACAGGCCTATTGCATAGCCAGTGATTCATTACTGGTTCCATGGTGCACAGGGATATATCCTTGCATATATCTCCATTGAGGTATCAGTGCTACAATAATTGTCTACGTAAACAGCACAAGGTCTAGCTCAGCCTTTCTCAACCTTTCTAACCCAGAAGAACCCTTGAAATCATTTTCAAGTCTTGGGGAACCCTTGCTAAAACCAATACATTGGGGTGTAATGGGAAAATTGCCCTTACTTTGGTGGCCAGTGGATAGAATATACCCCCCTTACTGCAGTGGTCAGAATGCCATTGCTGAAATGGTCGTTGGTGTCATGCAGTTGGCTTTTCTAAGTGGCATTGGACCTATACAGGCACCATAAAATGGGAGGTCTGGCAGCCACAGCTCAAGGAACCCCTGGCAACCTGGGTTGAACTGGATGAACTTCTGTCTTTTTTCAACCTGACTAACTATGTAACCTCTGTAGGAACACTAGATGAAAATTGCTATCAAAATGTTGAGAATCATTATCACACAGTCAGATTCTCAAATTGGTCAACATTAAGCATGTTTAATGTAAAATTTCACTCTTGGATTGCTATAATACTGCCACCTCTCTGGGATGAACTATTTTTTTTTTCTTTTATTTACATGTATGCTCTCCTTGTCAGAACCTGACGTTTCCAGAGTGTCTGACAAACAGAACCCCACAGGGGCTGTCCTAGACATGTGATTCTTGTACACAGCCTATTGCATGGCCAACATGACTCCAAGACAAGACACTCACCTGCTTAGGTTCTTCCTATTTCAGAGTTCTCTAATCTTGGTGAGTGTTCAATGTGGATAGATATTGCTGAGGGACTAAACCAAACAGGGAACAAAATAGAGGGGATGAGTCAGGGGCATAACGATAGGGGTTGCAGGGGTTGCGATTGCAACTGTGCCCCATGCTCCTATGGGCCTGTGTGCCTCCCTTGTACACCTGAATAGGAGGGATGGTGGGGGCGGCATTTAGAGGAACCAATCTCCTCCATTTTCCTCCTAATGCAGGAGATTGGTTCTTCTAAATGCCGCCCCCGCCGCCCCTCCTATCCAGTTTACTTGTCTTTTGCTGTTCGCAGGGTCCCTGTGTGCTTCCTTGGTCCCCCCCACAGAGCTGCTGTCTTCCCCCTCCTCTCTCCTGCCAGCTGCTGTAGAAGATGCGTCATGATGGAGAGATGGGAACAGGTAGGTCATTTTGTCATTTACCGCCTCCTTCCTTTTCTGAATGGACAGAGTCAGTGATTGGTACCAATTGGTTCATTCATAACTGAAGCATAGTAAACTATTTTCACTATACTTCCGTTTCTGAATGAATGGGAGGCTCGGTACTCAACTATTCCTGTCCATTCATTCTGTGCAGCTGAGGCTAAACAGATGGAAATTGAGGGCTGAGGTTTGTTTAGACCCCTGAGATCTCATCAAAGCCCCCCAACAGAACTCCTAAAAAAAAAAAATTGTAAAAAATAATAAAAATAAAATTGTAAAAGAAATAAAATAAAATGGTAAAAAAATAATAAAATAAAAATGAAAAACTACTGAGACCAGTGAGGGAACTATCAGGATTGCAAAGGTTGCAATTGTGACCGGGCCCTGGCATTTCACCACCATGGGGAGGCCCGAAGATGGCAGTAACTTGTGAAAGGGTGCCGCTGCGGTACCATAATAAAGGGACCTGTGATGGGAGTAAAGGGCCCCAGGATCAGTGGGACGAGGGAAGGGCCCTGGCCAGGGGGGCCCTTCATAATTTCTTGTGCCAGGGCCCTGAAGGTTCTAGTTACACCTGTGGGATGAATGCCTTGGAGCCATGATGGGCATGCAATAGGCTGTGTGAAAGAATCACACGTCTAGTAGGCGAATGGTTGGGGTGGGGCACCAAGCTTAAATAGGAGATAGGACAGCCCCTATAGCAGGGATATGCAATTAACGGACCTCCAGATGTTGCAGAACTACAAATCCCATGAGGCATAGCAAGACTCTGACAGCCACAAGCATGACGACCAGAGGCAGAGGCATGATGGGACTTGTAGTTTTGCAACAGCTGGAGGTCCGCTAATTGCATATCCCTGCCCTATAGAATCCTGCTTGCCTTCAGCTTATGACGGTAAGAAAATACAAGTAGGGTCAAAAATGTGCTCATCCCAGAGAGACTGCAGTATTCTAGCAATCCAAGGGTGACGTTTTAGATTAAAAATGCTTTTTGACCAATTTCTTAAATTTGAAAAAAAAAAAAAATGTTACTACAAAAGGGAGAAATCAACTTGATATTTGATAATACAGAGTCAGCTGTTATATCAGATAATACCAAAAAATGCGACCTCTATGGTTAGCTTTATAATGAATATTGAAATCTGCAATTACAGTTTCCTGACTAAAACCTAAAATATTGCCAGAAATGAAAACTAAATTATATGAATAATGGAAGAGACAGGAGAATTATCCACCCTGGTGTACGCTGACGTCCTCGCGCCGTAACGCCTGACCCCTCGCAGAGTCCCCATCTGGCGTTAGAACTCCAATGCAAGTGTGCAATTACTAACCTTTGACTCGCGCCTGCCTCATCCCAGCCCCTGATCTTCGCATGAAATATCGATCGGGCAATTTATTACCACCCTCTACATGGTCTGCTGAACTCCTGCCACTCGCACAGGGGCCTGCGGGGCAATGCCTGACGCGGGCCAGGAATGATTTGCTGTACAGCAGCGAGGTAGAAAAAAGAGGGAGCGCATTCTATCATGTGGATGTTACCGCAGACAGAAGGCGACGTCTTTATCGCCTCATCCACCTTCCATAAAGGCTTCTCGGTAAGTGCCGAGACGGCGACATTGACAGGAGACGCCAGACAAGACATTAAGGTTGATTTACCAAAACCGGAGAGGGCAAAATCTGGTGCAGCTTACAGGTTTTTTGCTTAACCACCGGAAAATGTACTCCCCTTCATGATCAGGCTTTTTTATTTTTTTTTGCTTTTTGCCACTGTATTACTTAACTGACAGTTGCGAGAATTGTCATGCAAAGTTGTACATAAATAAAATATATATAATTATTTTCCCTCAAATTGAGCTTTCTTTTGGTGGTATTTGATCACCACTGTTTTTTTTTTTAATTTTTTGCGCTATAAACCAAAAAAGACTGAAAATTTTGAGGAAAAAAAACTATATTTTTTAATTTCTGCGATAAAACGTATCCAATAAAAAAAAATGTAAAAATTTGATTTCTTCATAAATTTAGGCCAATATGTATTCTGCTACATGTCTTTGGTAAAAAATCCCAATAAACGTGTATTTATTGGTTTGCACAAAAGATATAGGGGTTGATTTACTAAAGGTGAGTGCAAAAACGGGTGCAGCTGTGCATGCTGACCAATCAGCTTCTAACCTCAGCTTGTTCAATCAAGCTTTGACAATTAGAGCCGGTTCATACTGAGGCGACTTGTCAGGCGACTCAAGTCGCCTGACAAGTCGTCCCCATGCAGTGCAATGGAACCGTTCTAATAGGAGCGACTCAGGTCACTCCGACTTAGAAAAAGGTTCCTGCACTATTTTCGGGGCGACCTCAGCGCGACTTCCATTGACTTCTATGTAAAGAAGTCTCTTTGCAAGCCGCGCTGAGGTAGCCTCGAACGGGGCGACTTGCTTTGCCCTGCAAGTCGTGCCGCCTCAGTGTGAACCGGCTCTTAGGCTCGATTCACATCAATGCATGTTGCTTTTCAGCATTTCTTCACTGTTTTTTGCTGTGCTCTCCGCGTTTTTTTACCGCGTTTTGCGTTTTTTTTTTTTTTTTTGGAAAATCTTGTTGCTAGCCAAATTTAAACCGCAAAACTCGGCAAAAACGCGGTAAAAAAGCAGCACTTGCGTTTTTCATGCTTGCTGATTGAAGTCTATTACATGCAAAACGCTGGTTTTTGCATGAAAAAAAGTCCCGACTCTTTCCAAAAACGCAGAGGCACAAAAAAGCATTGATGTGAACGTGTTCCATAGAAACCCATGTTGAAAAAAATTCCCTGGATTTCTGCAAACTGCAAAATGCATCAAAAAACGCACTAGTGTGAATGGAGCCTAAAACCTTGAAGCTGATTGGTTTCTGTGTGGAGGTGCACCAAATTTTGCACTTTCAAAATTTAGTAAATCAACCCCATAGTGTCTACAAACTATGGGATATATAGTGGAAATTTTTTTTATACACTAGTAATGGCACCGACGGCAGGAATATGACAGTATGGTAGACAATCTGACACTAACTGACACTTTGTGGGAATCAGTGATACTAATACAGTGATCAGCGCTAAAAATATGCACTGCCACTGTACTAATGACACTGGCTGGGAAGGGGTTAACATCAGGGGCGATCAAAGGGTTAAATGTTTGCCTAACAGTGCTTGGTGCATTCATAGAGTGCTGTTTTTACTAAAGGATGTGCCAGTTCTTATTCCCTGCTTAGCAGGGAAACAAAAACCGCACATCCTCGCTGACAGGACAGAGCTCTGTATTGTTTACCTTCACAGAGCTCTGTCCTGTCATCCTCTTTGCTGGGTGTCGGCGGTCAATCATTGGCCATCACCTGCTGATCGGCTTGTGCTGTGACTAATCACAGCACAGCCAGCCCCCTACCCGGAAGTGCTGGATCATGTACTAGATACGTGATCCAGGACATAAGAGACGCTCTACGTACTCCTGCGTGAGGCAGTCAGCAAGCAGTTAATTGATCAAGCTGAAGTTAGAAGCTGATTGGCTACCATGCACAGCTGCGCCAGATTTTGCACTCTCAAGTATTAGTAAATCAACCCCCTCGAGTAATAAGACAATAGAGCTGTCCAAGAGTGGTTAAAGTAGACCCAATCCCTAAAATCTCATATATGATTTACCATGGTAATGTAACTTCTAAAGCCTACAGCTATCATTAAAATAAGATCTTGTAATCCTGCCATGAAGGACCTTGTTCAGGCACAATGTTAAAGATCTTCAAAGGTTCAAGCCATGGGTTTGAATCCCACCGATGGTATCACCTACTGAAAAAAACTATGCCTTCAAAGGTTCAAGCCATGGGTTTGAATCCCACCGATGGTATCACCTTCTGAAAATAAAAATGCCTTCAAAGGTTCAAGCCATGGGTTTGAATCCCATTGATGGTATCACCTTCTGAAAAAAACGATGCCTTCAAAGGTTCAAGCCATGGGTTTGAATCCCACCGATGGTATCCCCTACTGAAAAAAACTATGCCTTCAAAGGTTTAAGTCATGGGTTTGAATCCCACCGATGGTATCACCTTCTGAAAATAAAAATGCCTTCAAAGGTTCAAGCCATGGGTTTGAATCCCACAGATGGTATCACCTTCTGAAAAAAACTATGCCTTCAAAGGTTCAAGCTATGGGTTTGAATCCCACTGATGGTATCACCTACTGCAAAAAGGGTGACAACAGTGTCTATCAATTATGCTTCTGTATTGTCACCTAGTCATGTGGTCCCCAGATGGAGACTACAAGAGGCACACCGGTCATCATTAGGAATTCGGTCCAGATCAGTGATGTGCAGCTAAAAACGCAGAGAGTGCATGTAGACAGGAAGTAGCTGAAAGAGTTCAGAGGAGATCAGTAGCACTGAGATGCAATAAAGCAAAATACTAATAAAATACCATTGTTTACACATTGTGCCTTCTCTTTCTGTATAGGGATGATAGCACTGTAATTATTTTAATAATTTTTAAAAAAGTGCTTTTTCCTAATGGATATACAGCGGTCACATGACCCAGCTCTCTCCCAGCCTGTCTGCAGGGAAACATACGCAGGAGGAGCTTCTAGTCCCCTGCTGCTGGTCACATGTTCAAAATAAAAAAAATGTAATACAGAGTAAAATATTAATAATTACAATAAACTGTTTACAATTGTCATACAAATATATATTTGAAATCAAATCTTTATTATTTTTTGGCAATAACATGGAGTGGGTGGATTTCTGACAGTCACAGGCTGTGTCATGCCCCCTCCAGCCTGTGTCTTAGAATAAGGGGGAGGTAAAGCCTCCATCAATCTACATGTAATATCATACCCCTATTGTGTTTAACTGGTGATTGGGCATTGAGGGGGGGCAGTCATTTACCACTGTGTATACGCCCACATGTGTGACTTTATAGTCACATGGGCTACTCAAATGTGATAGGGAGGAAATGTTCAGCATGGAAACTCACTGAAAACTGAGCATGTGCAGAGTTCTAAACACTGCTGCAAAACTCTGAATTGGGGACTTGGACAGAAGGGGAGATAGACAGCAGCAGGATCAACCAGGTTTTTTCAGAATGCAGACAACTAATCTTATAGTGACTGAGTGCATATGAACATCAGGGAATACACCATTTATTGGTAGTTTTTTTATGATGTGGGTTTAGTGGCCCTTTAAAGTAAATTTTGATTTTGCAAAGTGAACTGTGAATTATCTTAGTGAATGAAAATTCACTTTTCAAACAAAAGTCAGCCATGTAAAAAGAATTAAAAAAAACATGAAATCTGAAAATTCACTTTGCAAAGAGACAATGTACTTAGCTTAGTAAATACTGTAAGGTGAAGGTGTGCTGATTTTACCCGCTTCTCACCTGCTGTATTGTCAAATGATGGGCGGGCATGAGCAATCTCGTTCTAGGAGGACGTCACATGATGTCCTCCTACTCTGGCCATGCGTGTGTGCCTGGGATGGCGCGCGGCTTGGCGATCGGTGGTGCGATCTGTCCCTAAGAAACAGTGCATTACCGATCCTGGTAAAGGGCCGAGGATGAGGCTCTTTACCCATGTGATCAGCTGTGTCCAATCACAGCTGATCACATGTAAACATGGAAATGCCGGTTATCGGCTTTCCTCTCCTCACGCTGACAGAGTGTGAGGAGAGGAGAGCTGATCAGTGGCATTTTCTCACAGGGAAGATCTGCACAGATATTCAGGGCACTGATGATCAGTGCAGCCCCATCAGTGATGTCAATCAGTGCCCATCAGTGCAGCCTTTCAATGCCCATCAGTGCCTACGTATCAGTACCGCCAATCAGTGCCCATAAGTGTGGCCTATCAGAACCCATCAGTACTGCACATTAGTACCTCCTCATCAGTGCCCATCAGTGATGCCTATCAGTGCCCATCAGTACTGCACATTAGTACCTCCTCATCAGTGCCCATAGGTACAGCCTATCAGAGCCCATCAGTGCCCATCAGTACTGCATATTAATACTTCCTCATCGGTGCCCATCAGTGCTGCCTATCAGTGCCCATCAGTACTGCACATTAATACCTCCTCATCAGTGCCCATAGGTACGGCCTGTCAGAACCCATCAGTGCCCTCGGTACTGCATATTAGTACCTCCTCATCAGTGCCCTCAGTACTGCATATTAGTACCTCCTCATCAGTGCCCATCAGTACTGCATATTAGTACCCCCTCATCAGTGCCCATCAGTACTGCACATTAGTACCTCCTCATCAGTACCCATAAGTACGGCCTATCAGAGCCCATCAGTACTGCATATTAGTACCTCCTCATCAGTGCCCATCAGTGCAGCCTATCAGTGCACATCAGTGAAGGAGAAAAATTACTTAACATTTTGTTTAGCAAAAGATAAAAAAAGCCCAGTGGTGATTAAATACCACCAAAATAAAGCTCTATTTGTCTCAAACAAATGATACAAATTTTGTTTGGATACAACGCGCAATTGTCATTCAAAGTGTAACAGCGCTGAAAGCTGCAAATTGGCCTGGGCAGGAAAGGGGTAAAAGTGCTCAGTAGGCAAGTGGTTAATCATCAACTCATGTGCAGAAAAAATATTTTTTTTTTCATCCACGTGATTGGCTATTCTTTGCAAAATTTATTTTTTTTCTTTCGCTCGCCTCATTTACTGAGATGAGTGAAAATGTACTTTGGAAGTGAACATGCTCTGCTCCTTTAGTAAATCAGGGTCAATGTATATTAGTAGTGTTGAGCGAACCCGGACTGTAACGTTCGGGTCCGTACCGAACTTTAGGGTGTCCGTGGCACGGACCCGGACCCGGACATTTCAAAAATCGTTCGGGTTCGGCCCAGGCACGGTGCCTGTGGGATTTCAAGCCATGCCTGGGCTTGCAATGTCAGGCCCAAGCGAGTTGTGATGATTATATGTAACTGGGACTAAATGATTTCCTCGTCTCGTACAAGTGAAGGTTTCATGTAAAAGTGAGTAGAGTCATTTACTCCGCTCGCTTTCTTTTTTTTATTTAAAACGTTTCTTATCGGTTAGTGCACCTACTTTTTTTTTTATAAAAAAGACGTGTACTCAACTACTAATTGGTGAACGGATGACTCGTGAAAATGGGGAAAGGACGGGTCCGGTTAAACGTCGAAAGTCGCGACA
>BLSH010291684.1:1695808-1720012 GCA_018402905.1 Glandirana rugosa | reverse complement strand
ACTTTGAAAAAGGTTCTTGTACTACTTTTGTCTTACTTTGATCCTACTTCAGCCCACTGAAAAACATTGAAGTCGCATCAAAGTTGGATCATTGTCTTAACTGACATGCGACTTGTGCTCTGAAGATCTTGAAGGGGAACTCCATGCCAAATTAAAAAAAAAAAAAAAACAGAATAGGTTCCCCCTCCAAGAGCATACCAGGCCCTTTGGTCTGGTATAGATTTTAAGGGGAACCCCCCCCCCACGCCAAAAAAACGGTCTAAGTCCTTGTACATAGCGGAGCCAGCAGAACAAGAATAGCGGAGCCAGCATTAGTGTGGGAGATTGCATTGAGTCAACATGGGAAGAAGAACAGAGGGAGAAGACAGTAGAGAAGACCCGGCAAAAGAGTAGAAGACGGTGTGGAGAGGGAGAAGAACCGGCAGAAGAAAGAAGACCCCCTCAGAAGAAAGAAGACCCCACAAAAGAGCAGAAGAAAGAAGACGTCGGAGAGGGGAGAAGAAATTGGAGGAAGAAGACGCCGGAGCTGATTTAATTGAATACTTTAACTGGTCCGACACAAGTTAGATCGACTTTGAAAAAGGTTCCTGTGCTACTTTTGATCCTACTTCAGGTTATTGAAAAACATTGAAGTCGGATCAAAGTCGGATCATTGTCTTAACTGATCCGACTTTGGCAAGCGACTTGTGCTCTGAGGATCTTGAAAGGGAACTCCACACCAAATTTAAAACAAAAAAATGGCATGGGTTCCCCCTCCAAGAGCATACCAGGCCCTTCGGTCTGGTATGGATTTTAAGGGGAACCCCCCATACCAAAAAAACGGTCTAAGTTCTTGCACACAGTGGAGCCAGCATTAGTGCAGGAGATTGTGTCGAGTCAACATGGGAATAAGAACAGAGGGAGAAGACAGCGAAAGAGCAGAAGACGGCGCAGAGTGAAGAACCGGCAAAATAGCAGAAGACGGCGCAGAGAGGATGAAGAACCGGCAGAAGAAAGAAGAACCGGCAGAAGAAAGAAGACCCCTCAGAAGAGAGAAGACCCTGTAAAAGAGCAGAAGAAAGAATACACTGGAGAGGGGAGAAAAAATCGGAGGGAGAAGACGCCGGAGCTGATTTAATAAAATACTTTAATGACCTGTGTAGTGTGTTTATTTTTTACACCTTTTTTTTAGGTGAATCGGTAGGGGTACAATGTACCCCATACTCATTCACATAGGGTGGGGGGCCGGGATCTGATAAGCCCCCCACCCGCAGACCCCGACAACCACCAGCCAGGGTTGTCGGGAAGAGGCCCTTGTCCTCATCAACATGGGGACAAGGTGCTTTGCGGCAGGGGGCGCAGGCCTCACTCGTCCCCACCCCCTTTCCTGACCTGCCGGGCTGCATGCTCGGATAAGGGTCTAGTATGGATTTTGGGGGAGGGCATGCCGTTTTATTTGGCGTGGTGGTTCCCCTTATAATCCATACCAGACCGAAGGGCCTGGTATGCTTTTGGAGGGGAACCCAATGCAGTTTTTTGTTAAATTTGGCGGGGGTTCCCCTTCAAGATCCCCAGAGCACAAGGTGCCTGGTATTGTCAGGATCAAAGTCGGATCCCATTCACAGAAGTCAGACTGATGTAGGACCGTTGTAGGACACATGTCGCAGAGCAAAGTAGGATCAAAGTCTGATCATTGTCGTCTTGCACTAGTGTGAACCCAGTTAAGCTAAAAGAACCATCACATGTCCATACAGGCACTTGCAGCTCAATTTCTGTCAAATTCTAGCACCTCTAGTCTTCAGACCATTTCATATATATTACAGTATTTGGCCAATCACACCTATATGAGCCTGTTGGACATCCTATTCCAAAATAATGACCATTGATATTATGTTGCCTTCTCCCATCCTCCTTGCGGCTATAATGGCTTCCACTCTTCTCGGAAGGCTTTCCATGAGATTTTGGAGTGAGTGCTCATTCAGCAAAAAGAACATTTGTGAGGTCAGTTACACATGTTGGATGAGGAAACCTGCCTCGAAATGGTGTTCCAATTAATCCCAAAGGTCTTCAGTAGGGTTGAGGCCAAGAGCTCTGTGCTGGCTACATGAGTTCCTCTACACAAAACTAATCAAACCATGTCTTTATGCAGCTGGCCACCATTTATCAGTTCAGGTACTGGTGTTGGATAAGAAGACCTTGCTTGCAATTCATGTTCCAATTCATCCCAAAAGTGTTCAGTAAGGTTGAGGTCAGGGCTCTGCCTTGATACATTCCATGACAATTAGATTAAGATGCCTGAGCTACCATTGTAGATATAAATTCTGGGGGACATTCCTGACACTCATTATCTCTTTTGACAAACTGCAAAATGGTCTTCGTCATTACAGAACATCTCTAGTCGAACGTGGCTAACTACTACTAGATATACCAGAGGTAAGCAACCTCAGAACTCTAGCTGTAGTAAGACTACAAAGCTTATCATGCTCCTGCTTCTGAAAGTCAGTGCCCGTGGCTAGTAGAGTCTTGCAAAGCCTCATGGTCATGTATGGCTCCTTGTCACCACAACTGGAGTGCTGAGTTTGCCTACCATGACCTGCATTCATGAGATCCTTCACAGACATCGTTAGCAATACATTTTTGGCAGTATCAGGCAACAAACCTAAACGTCCAGCAGAAGCCCACTTGCTGGCCATTCACGGAGGACAAGCTGGACAAACTGCAAAATGTTCCTCAACCTTACAGAACATGTTTTGTTGAATGTGTCTAACTACTACTAGATATACCAGAGGTAGGCAACCTCAGCACACTAGCTGTAGTAAGACTACAAATCCCTTCATGTCCCTACTTCTGAGAGTCAGTGCCAGCGGCTGGTAGAGTCTTGCAAAGCCTCATCGTCATGTATGTCTCCATGTCACCACAACTGGAGTGCTGAAGCAGCCTACCATGTCCTGGACTCATGAGAACCTTTACAGACATTGTTACCTAGCCATTTTTGGCTGTATTGGGCAACCTATACGTCCAGCAGAAGCCCACTGGCTGGCCATTTATGAGGAAAGTCATCAGGTATACAATCCAACTTCTAAGGGAAACAGAACTTTGAGCTGCTTCTCATTAAGAGAAGACAACCTTTGATTTGCTCCTCAAGAAGAACTTTGAGCTGCTCCTCACTAAGCAAAGAAGAACTTTGAGCTGCTCCTCGTTAAGAGAAGAACTTTGAGCTGCTTCTCATTAAGAAAAGAACTTTGAGCTGCTCCTCATTAAAAGAACTTTGAGTTGCTCCTCATTAAGCAAAGAGGAACTTTGAGCTGCTCCTCATTAAAAGAAGAACTTTAAGCTGCTTCTCATTAAGATAAGAAGAGCTTCAAGCTGTTCCTCATTAACCACTTGGCGCCCCCACAGTCAAATGATGGAGGAGTGGTGTGGCTCTCGTCCTGGGTGGACATCATATGACGTCGCCCCAGAATGGCCTCCCGCGCGCGCCCACGGGCTCGCGCAGTGCGGTGGCCACTCCGTGTTCCTAGGATACGGCGCAACCCCGATCTCTATAAAGAGTAGATGACGTGGCTCTTTAACCATGTGATCTGCTGTGTCCAATCACAGCCGATCACATGTAAATGTGGAAGTGCAGGTAATCAGCTCTCACCCCCTCACACTGACAGAGTGTGTGGCGAGGAGAGCCGATCAGCAGCATCTCCTCACAGGGGACACCAAGGCAGGTCATCAGGGCACTGATCATCAGTGCCTTGATTAAAGTAAAGCGCCAGCAGTGCCCAATCAATGCCACCAATCAGTGCCCACTAGTGCCACTAATCTGCCCATTAGTGATGCCAGTCAGTGCTGCCTTTCAGTGCCCATCAGTGTCTGCTCATCAGTGCTGCCCATCAATGCCCATCAGTGCCTCCCATCAGTGCTACCCATCAATGCCCATCAGTGCTGCCTATCAGTGCCACTTATCAGTGCCCACCAGTGCTACCCATCAGTGTTGCCTATCAGTGCTCATCAGTGCCACATATCAGTGCCACCTATCAGCGCCCAAATGTGTGGCATATTAGTGCCTCCTCATCAGTGCCACCTAATCAGTGCCCATAAGTGCCACCCCATCAGTGCCCATCAGTGCAGCCTCATCAGCGCACATCAGTGAAGGAGAAAAATTACTTATTTAATTTACTGATAGAAACTAAGAAAAACTGGTTTCTTTTTCAAAATTTTCAGTCTTTTTTTTTTTTAGTAAAAAAAATAAAAAACCCAGCAGTGATTAAATAAAACCAAAAGAAAGCTCTATTTGTGTGAAGAAAATGAAAAATTTTTACATGGGTGCAGTGTAGCTTAACCGCTCAATTGTCATTGAAAGTGCGACAGCGCTGAAAGCTGAAAAATGGCCTGGGGAGGAAGGGGATGAAAGAGCCCAGTATTGAGGTGGTTAAGAGAAGAAGAACTTTGAGCTGCTCCTCATGAAGAACTGTGAGCTACTCCTTATTAAGAGAAGACAAACATTACGCTGCTCCTCATTGAGAAGAAGAACTTTGAGCTGCTCCTCATTAAGAGAAGAAGAACTTTGAGCTGCTTCTCAGTAAGAGAAGAACAACTTTGAGCTGCTTCTCATTAAGAGAAGAACTTTGAGCTGCTCCTCATTAAGAGAAGAGGAACTTTGAGAAGAACTTTGAACTGCTCCTTATTTAAGCTGCTCCTTATTAGGAGAAGAACTTTGAACTGCTCCTCATTAAGAGAAGAAGAACTTTGAACTGCTCCTCATTAAGAGAAGAACCTTGAGGTGCTCCTCATTAAGAGAAGAACTTTGAGCTGCTCCTCATTACGCGAATAAGAACTTTAGGCTGCTCCTTATTAAGAGAAGAACTTTGAAGTGCTCCTCATTAAGAGAAGAAGAACTTTGAACTGCTCCCCATTAAGAGAAGAACCTTGAGGTGCTCCTCATTAAGAGAAGAACTTTGAGCTGCTCCTCATTAAGCGAATAAGAACTTTGAACTGCTCCTTATTAAGAGGAGAAAAACTTTGAACTGCTCCTCATTAAGAGAAGAACTTTGAGCTGCTCCTCATTAAGAGAAGAAGAACTTTGAGCTGCTTCTCATTAAGGGAAGAACTTTGAGCTGCTCCTCATTAAGAGAAGTAGAACTTTGAGCTGCTCCTCATTAAGACAAGAGGAACTTTGAGAAGAACTTTGAGCTGCTCTTTATTAAGAGAACAAGAACTTTAAGCTGCTCCTTATTAAGAGAAGAACTTTGAACTGGTCCTCATTAAGAGAACAAGAACTTTGAACTGCTCCTCATTAAGAGAAAAACCTTGAGCTGCTCCTCATTAAGAGAATAACTTTGAGCTGCTCCTCATTAAGCGAATAAGAACTTTGAACTGCTCCTCATTAAGAGGAGAAAAACTTTGAACTGCTCCTCATTAAGAGAAGAAGTTTGAGCTGCTCCTCATTAAGAGAAGAAGAACTTTGAGCTGCTCCTCATTAAGAGAAGTAGAACTTTGAGTTGCTCCTCATTAAGACAAGAGGAACTTTGAGAAGAACTTTGAGCTGCTCCTTATTAGGAGAAAAATAACTTTAAGCTGCTCCTTATTAAGAGAAGAACTTTGAACTGCTCCTCATTAAGAGAAGAAGAACGTTGAACTGCTCCTCATTAAGAGGAGAAAAACTTTGAACTGCTCCTCATTAAGAGAAGAACTTTGAGCTGCTCCTCATTAAGCGAAGAAAAACTTTGAACTGCTCCTCATTAAGAGAAGAACTTTGAGCTGCTCCTCATTAAGAGAAGTATAACTTTGAGCTGCTCCTCATTAAGAGAAGTATAACTTTGAGCTGCTCCTCATTAAGAGAAGTAGAACTTTGAGCTGCTCCTCATTAAGCGAAGAAAAACTTTGAACTGCTCCTCATTAAGAGAAGAACTTTCAGCTGCTCCTAATTAAGAGAAGTAGAACTTTAAGCTGCTCCTCATTAAGAGAAGTAGAAGTTTGAGCTGCTCCTCATTAAGAGAAGTAGAACTTTGAGCTGCTCCTCATTAAGACAAGAGGAACTTTGAGAAGAACTTTGAGTTGCTCCTTATTAAGAGAAAAAGTACTTTAAGTTGCTCTTTATTAAGAGAAAAAGAACTTTGAACTGGTCCTCATTAAGAGAAGAAGAACTTTGAACTGCTCCTCATTAAGAGAAGAACCTTGAGCTGCTCCTCATTAAGAGAATAACTTTGAGCTGCTCCTCATTAAGCGAATAAGAACTTTGAACTGCTCCTCATTAAGAGGAGAAAAACTTTGAACTACTCCTCATTAAGAGAAGAACTTTGAGCTGCTCCTCATTAAGAGAAGAACGTTGAGCTGCTCCTCATTAAGAGAAGAAGAATTTTGAGCTGCTCCTCGTTAACATAAGAACTTTGAGCTGCTCCTCATTAACATAAGAACTTTGAGCTGCTCCTCATTAAGAGAAGAACTTTGAGCTGCACCTCATTAAGAGAAGAACTATGAGCTGCTTTTCCTTTCTTGTTCTTTACAGCCATACATATGAATGCTTCACCAAGTGTTCAAGTTTTAGCAGTAGCTGGTTGCCCGTTATTTTTTTTTGTTCTGAGGGATTTCAGATCTTGCCTGAACAACCAAAACTGGCTCCCGTATTTATATTGCACCAAAATTATCGGCACCAGAAAACTTAAATCTCAGCCCGGTGCTAAGCACTGCGATCTTTCTCTTCCTTGGTAGAAACATGAAATCCTGTGATCCTTCACGGAACCCTGAAATATTGGATTTGTGTCACTTGGATTGGCGTTTTGGCAGATGTGTTGTTATAGCAGCCAAATGGACGCGGAGAATTGCTGGAGGACATTAGGGGTCACCGTCGGCCAGTGGTTTCAGAAAGATTTCTAGAGGGAAAATGTGGCTTTTGTTGCTGTAATGCGGCATTCCATTACTAGTGAAGGACCATCATGCAGTGGTGCACGCTCTTATGTAATAATCAAGCCTGTGTACTGCCTGGCTGAGCGTAACGTCTACTGAATGTATTATAGAGAAAGGAGATTTAAAAGGGTTGGGATGGCTTAAAGATGAACTCCAGGAGGACAGCTACACAGATAAAAATACACCAAAGGGAGCTCTTTTACCTGCCATAGGGTTTGTCTTCCTGTCCATTCAGTCCTGAGATTTACACAGCTCTGCCACATTACAAGGTGTTGTCTGATAGGTCAGGAGACCTGACTTTTGCTGTAGTTAAGTAACAAGTACAGATCTTGTGCCTCCCCCAGCCTGTGACTGGAGAAGCAACCCAGTGATGAGCTCATCTCTCTGTCGCTCTACCCTCTCCTCCTATCAGCATGTTCTTTGCACTGCAGCATAAATGACCGGCTCCTTATGGTTCCGAGTCTGAGCTCTGCTATACAGGAACTGCAAAAGGCTGATGCCAGCTCAAATTCAGTATATGCACTTGTATTAAAAAAATACAGGAGAACTAAAGGCGAAACTCTTTGGGGAGATTTCCCTCCACTTCCTGTCCCATAGCTGAAACAGGAAGTGAGAGGAAATCCCTCTTAAGTGAGGGAATCCCTGGTTGTCACCAGAACTCGTGTCCCCATTGAAAGATTATTATGGACAGATTGGTATTGAGCCTAATACATCTGTCCCATTTGGGAGATTTCCCCTCACTTCTTCTCCCATACCAAAAAGGAAGTGAGAGAAAATCAGTCCTAATTGAGGGAATCCCTGGTTGTCACCAGAACTTGTGTCACGATTAGAAGAGTCTTATGGTCAGGTTGTAATGTGGATGGTAAGCCTAATACATCTGTGCGATGTGTCTCATTGGGGAGATTTCCCCTCACGTCCTGTCCCATAGCCAAAACAGAAAGTGTGAGGAAATCTCTGGTTGTCACCAGAACTCGTGTCCCTATTGGAAGATTCTTATAGTCAGATTGGTAGTGAGCCTAATACATCTGTGTCCCATTGGGCGAGATCTCTTCTCACTTCCTGTCCTGTAGCCTAAACAGGAAGTGAGAGGAAATCCCTCCTAAGTGAGGGAATCCCTGGTTGCCACCAGAATTTGTGTCCCCATTGGAAGATTCTCATGGTCAGATTGTAAGGTGGGTGGTGAGCCTAATTGGGGAGATTTCGCCTCACTACAAACCGGACTTTTCTTTCAACAATGGCTTTCTTCTTGCCAGTCTTCCATAAAGAGCAGATTTGTGGAGAGCACGACTAATAGTTGTCCTGTGGACAGATTCTCCCACCTGAGCTGTGGATCTCTGCAGCTCCTCCAGAGTTACCATGGGCCTCTTGGCTGCTTCTCTGATGAATGCTCTCCTTGCCCGGCCGGTCAGTTTAGGTGGACGGTCATGTCTTGGTAGGTTTGCAGTTGTGCCATACTCTTTCCATTTTCAGATGCTTAGATTGTAAAGTCTAGTTTTTTTCTTATTTTTTATAAAAATAACAAACATGTTATACTTACCTGCTCTGTTGTAGTGGATTTGCACAGAGCAGCCCAGATCCTCCTCTCCTCGGGTCCCTCTTCTGTGATCCTGGCCCCTCCCTGCTGGGGTGTGTCCCCCACCGCAAGCAGCTTGCTATGGGGGCACCTGAGCCAAGTCACAGCTCCCTGTGTCCATTCAGACACGGAGCCCCGACCCAGCACCGCCCCCTCCCCCCCCCCCTGATTGGCTGGCTGACTTGGTAAGTGTTAGGAGGGCTGTTGCACACAGAAGGTTTTTTTTATCTTGCATTAGGATAAAAAACCTTCTGCCTTTACCACCCGTTAAAGCTGATCTCCATGTATCCTGTCAGTTTAACCACTTGCCGACTGCCCGCCGCAGCGTGACGGCGGCAAAGTGGCTCGTTATCGCAAACCGTCGTCACCTGACGGCAGCTGTGATAACTAGCATTGTGAGCGCGAGCGCGCTGCCGGAAGTGCGCTCGCGAGCTCACTATGTCCGGGGGGGACTGGGAGCGGGTAGGGCGGACTCGATCTCCGCCGGCTTCCTGCAATGGCCCCCCTCGCAGTGAAAGAACAGAGGTCAGTGTATGTAAACACAGACCTCCGTTCTGACAGAGGGGAAAGGGCTGTGATCACAGGCTTCCTGTATATGGAAGCCGTGGTCACTCCCCTCCCCCTGCCAGCCCCCATACAGTTAGAACACGCCTAGGGAACACGTTTAACCCTTAGAGCGCCCCCTCCAGGTTAACCCCTTCACTGCCAATGGCATTTACACAATAATCAGTGCATTTTTATAGCACTGATCGCTGTATAAATGCCAATGGTCCCAAAAAAGTGTCAAAATAGTCCGACATGTCCGCCGCAATATCGCATTACCGCTAAAAATCGCAGATCGCCGCCATTACTAGTAAAAAAAAAATAAAGACCCCAGAAATGAATTCTCATCATCCGTAAAAGCGGCAAATTTTGCGCAAACCAATCAATAAACGCTGATTGAGATTTTTTTAACCAAAAATATGAGGAAGAATATAAATTGGCTGAAACCAATGAAAAAAAATTTTTTATATATTTTTTTGGATTAGTATTTTAGCAAAAAGTAAGAAAGGCAGTTTTTTTTTGCAAAATTGTCGCTCTTTTTTTATTTATAGCAGTGATCAGAAATGACGCAGAGGGGATCAAATACCACCAAAAGAAAGCTCTATTTGTGGGAAAAAAGGACGCAAATTTTGTTTGGGTACAACGCCGCACGACCGTGCAATTGTCAGATAAAGCGACGCAGTGCCGAATCGCAAAAAGTGCTCTGGTCCTAAAGTGTGAAATCCTTCCGGGGCTGAAGTGGTTAAATAGTTTGGTCTAAGCTGATCCAATGTCCTCTAAGTGCTGCATTGGCCCTAAGCATTGTATGAACTGTATGTAGCTTCTGCTGGGTTCCCGCTGTGAGACAGACTTCCCATCTCACGCTCTAAACAAAATAGTCGGTCTGAGCGGCGCTCAGCCTTTTATAGGCAGCTTTGCATTCTGAGAATACGACAATGCATGTCATTGATCCGAACATAGAGTATGTCTGTTCATGATGGAATGATTGATGCTTTCGCACACAATTCTATAACCCTGGGGGGCTTGTCCTGCTGCTCGGCAGCCCTTGCGGCTCCTCTGCAAAGCAATCCGTGGTGGATTGCAATTCATAGGGCATATGACAGCCAGTGAGGAGGCGATCAAATCATCTTACCACCTCTATTATGCATCCTATGCATTGCAAGCGGTTGCGGCGCAGCCCCATACACTTAAATGGTTCACATTTGGCAGCGGTACTGATCGCCAAATGTAACATGCGCTTAAATTATTCCAAGCATCAAAGCTGTGTCATGTGTACAGTCTTAAGTAGCTGCATACCCTACTTTAGGTGGGCAATAAAACTGTGGATCAACTGTCTGCTTTTGAACCCCTGTGAACAAGCCCTAATGGCCCGTACACACGATCTGTAAATCAGATGAAAAATACCGGTTTCGAAGCGATGGTAAGAAAATTGGTAGGATAACTCCTACTTCTAATAAGCCCCATCCCTTATAGAATCCACCCACTCCGTCCCCTGTATTCCACATATTGTGTCAGGAATACACAGCTCAGCATCACAGGACACAGTATACAGCTCAGCATCACAGGACACAGTATACAGCTCAGCATCACAGGACACAGAATACAGCTCAGCATCACAGGACACAGTATACAGCTTAGCATCACAGGATACAGTATACAGCCCCAGCATCACAGGACACAGTATACCGCTCAGCATCACAGGACACAGTATACAGCTCAGCATCACAGGGCACAGTATACAGCTCAGCATCACAGGACACAGTACACAGCTCAGCATCACAGGACACTGTATACAGCTCAGCATCACAGGGCACAGTATACAGCTCAGCATCACAGGGCACAGTATACAGCTCAGCATCACAGGACACAGTATACAGCTCAGCATCACAGGATACAGTATACAGCTCAGCATCACAGGATACAGTATACAGCTCAGCATCACAGGGCACAGTATACAGCTCAGCATCACAGGACACAGTACACAGCTCAGCATTACAGAACACAGTATACAGCTCAGCATCACAGGGCACAGTATACAACTCAGCATCACAGGACACAGTATGCAGCCTCAGCATCACAGGACACAGTATACAGCTCAGTATCACAGGACACAGTATACAGCTCAGCATCACAGGACACAGTATACAGCTCAGCATCACAGGATACAGTATACAGCTCAGCATCATAGGACATAGTATACAGCTCAGCATCACAGGGCACAGTATACAGCTCAGCATCACAGGATACAGTATACAGCTCAGCATCACAGGGCACAGTATACAGCTCAGCATCACAGGGCACAGTATACAGCTCAGCATCACAGGACACAGTATACAGCTTAGCATCACAGGATACAGTATACAACTCAGCATCACAGGACACAGTATACAGCTCAGCATCACAGGACACAGTATACAGCTCAGCATCACAGGATACAGTATACAGCTCAGCATCACAGGGCCCAGTATACAGCTCAGCATCACAGGACACAGTACACAGCTCAGCATCACAGAACACAGTATACAGCTCAGCGTCACAGGGCACAGTATATAGCAGCCAGTATCACAGGTGGGGGTAAATTGCAGCCAATATCACAGGTAGGGTAAATTGCAGCCAATATCACAGGTGGGGTAAATTGCAGCCAATATCACAGGTAGGGTAAATTGCAGCCAATATCACAGGTGGGGTATATAGCAGCCAGTATCACGGGTGGGGGTAAATTGCAGCTAATATCACAGGTGGGGGTAAATTGCAGCTAATATCACAGGTGGGGTAAATTGCAGCCAATATCACAGGTGGGGTAAATTGCAGCCAATATCACAGGAGGGGGTAAATTGCAGCCAATATCATAGGTGGGTGCAATTATGCAGCCAGTAACACAGGTGGGGCAGTTATGCAGATATTAACACAAGTGGGGCAATTATGCAGCCAGTAACACAGGTGGGGCAATTATGCAGCCAGTAACACAGGAAGGGGCAGTTATGCAGCCAGTATCACAGGAAGGGGCAGTTATGCAGCCAGTATCACAGGTGGGGTACATTGCAGAGACCACCCCCCCCCCATCCAGTTGGCAGGCAGGAAAATGAGGGATTCTGTTGAAACCAAAGCACAGTCAGGTAGACCAACTAAAATTTCAGCCACAACTGGCAGGAAAATTGTTCGGGATGCAAAGAAAAACCCACAAATAACTTCAGGACTCTCTGAAAACATGTGGTGTGGCTGTTTCAAGATGCACAATAAGGAGACACTTGAAGAAAGATGGGCTGCATGGTCGAGTCGCCAGAAGAAAGCCACTACCACGCAAATGCCACAAAGTATCCCACTGGCACAAAGTCATTTGGAGTGATGAGACCAAAATTGAGCTCTTTAGCCACAACCATAAGCGTTACATTTGGAGAGGAGTCAACACAGAGGTGGATAGCTGATGTTTTGGGGATGTGTGAGCTACAAAGGCACAGGAAATTTGGTCAAAATTGATGGCAAGATGAATGCAGTGTTATCAAAAAATACTGGAGGAACATTTGCATTCATCAGCCAGGAAGCTGCGCATGGGACGTACTTGGACATTCCAACATGGCAATGATCCAAAACACAAGGCCAAGTCGACCTGTCATTGGCTACAGCAGAATAAAGTGAAGGTTCTGGAGTGGCCATCTCAGTCTCCTGACCTCAATATCATTGAGCCACTCTGGGGAGATCTCAAACGTGCAGTTCATGCAAGACAGCCCAAGAATTTCCAGGAACTGGAGAGGAATGGGCAGCTTTACCATCTGAGAAGATAAAGAGCCTCATCCACAAATACCACAAAAGACTTCAAGCTGTCATTGATGTTAAAGGGGGCAATACAGGGTATTAAGATCTGGGGTATGTAAACTTTTGATCAGGGTCATTTAGGAAGTTTCTGCTGTCATTATGATTTAAAAAGAGTAAACACAGTTGATTGATAATAAATGGCTTCAGCCAAACACTAACCATGAGTGAAAGAAATGTTTTTGTGTTCTCATTCATATTCTCTGAAAAATGGCCAAGAAATCATAAATTCTGCCAGGGTATGTAAACTTATGAGCACAACTGTATCTTGGCTGTCAGTGTCTTCAATACTGTAGGAATCACTGGCCTGGAACAAACACGCAGCCAATGAAGGTCAAAATGCACCTTGATTCTTGACCCGCACATTATTCCCAGGTCCGTGCTTCTGAGTTTAATGGAGCAGTATGTCAGCCAGGCAACTGGCATTTTCAGGGGAGGCGAACAATGACTGGCTTCATACAGTTTTCTCCTGCCTTCCTGCTTTAGTGCCTGAGGTGCAGCAGTGGCCTTCCCTTATCTTCTACTTTGTGGTTACATCGTCCCATGACAGGTCCTCTTCAGGAGGGCTTCCATTGTGACGCAGATAGACCATTGCCCTCTCGCATATACAGGCCATTCATACTCACTCTATAGATCTGGTCTGTGCCGCGTCTGCGTGTTCATCGATTTCTACATGGCTCCAGCTCATTAATTAGAAGGTCCTAACAATTCTTCAATACAATGTCTCTGATGTTTGGGAGGACTGAGAGCTGGGTAAACTGCTCGGGAATTAAAGAACAACTCCCAAACTCCTGTGTTTTTACATTTTTGGATACGATTACTTGGTCTTTGACCCATTAATCAGCCAGAAGTCCTGTGAGCTCCCAACTTCCTGCCATGGCTGTACTATAATTCAGCCGCGTTATCACCCTTCCATGCTGGACTACAGAACTCCACCCGTTTCAGCGCAACTCTAAAGGCACCCATTGATTTATTTCCCAAAAAAATAATGCTGCCGCCTTGATTCCTCCAAGAGGTTACACACCCTATGGGGTCTATATATAAAACATTAGTTGCACAAACAGGGCCGGCTATACCATTAGGCGGAGTAGGCGGCTGCCTAGGGGCGCCTGACCACTGTTGATCTGTCACTGGCTGCTCTGCATTGATTTATGTAAAAACTGACACTGTCTGACTGAGATAATGAGATTATATTATCACATGCCATTTAGAAATATAGAAATAGTGACTGATCTGCCAAAAACCTCCCCTCCGACCCCCCCCCCCCCCCCAGGTGAAGCTGTATTTGCTAGGCATAGGTGAAGCTGTATATGATGGGCACAGGTGAAGCTGTATTTGCTAGGCATAGGTGAAGCTGTATATGATGGGCACAGGTGAAGCTGTTTTTGATGGGCACAGGTGAAGCTGTATATGATGGGCACAGGTGAAGCTGTATTTGCTAGGCATAGGTGAAGCTGTATATGATGGGCACAGGTGAAGCTGTATTTGCTAGGCATAGGTGAAGCTGTATACGGTATGATGGGCACAGGTGAAGCTGTTTTTGATGGGCACAGGTGAAGCTGTATATGATGGGCACAGGTGAAGCTGTATTTGCTAGGCATAGGTGAAGCTGTATATGATGGGCACAGGTGAAGCTGTATTTGCTAGGCATAGGTGAAGCTGTATATGACGGGCACAGGTGAAGCTGTTTTTGATGGGCACAGGTGAAGCTGTATTGATTGGCGCTGGTGAAGCTGTATTTGATTGGCCCTGATCAGGCTGCAATTCATTGGCGCTGATCAGGCTGGGCGTGGAAAAGGGGGTGGAGTCAGGGGTGGAGCCAAGGGGCGGCAAAATGAGGTTTCGCCTAGGCCGCAGGGGTGGGGAACCTGCGGCTCTCCAGCTGTTGTAGAATTACATTTCCCATGAGGCATTGCAAGGCTGATGGATACAATTACTCCCGGAAGCATGATGGGAAATGTAGTTCTACAACAGCTGGAGAGCCGCAGGTTCCCTACCCCTGGCTCCTTGCACCAGCCCTGTGCACAAATGTCAGAAGCATTGGTGCAAGTTGTCGTATTTTTCCAAGGGATTAATGCTTGTAATGTCAGCTCCATCTAATGGCCAAAATTAGGTATAATTTTCTGAAATGCCTGTTAAAATAAAAGTACCATATGTTGGCCACTAGATGGCGCTGATGATACAGGTATCAATCTCTTAGAACAAATACGGGACATTTTTTTTCCATGTCTATATTTTTTATTTTACACAGCCATGTTATCTTTTAGTAATTATCAAATCAAAGCAAAATATCAAACTTCAATACACAAAATAGGCCTAATAAAAAAATACGGGACAATTTGTTTAACTTGCACCAATGCTTCTGACATTTGTGCAACAAATGTTTTATAAACAGACCCCTGTGTGTAGGGAAATGGCTCTTGGGAGATGTAGTTCTGGGGGCATCAGTTGGAACTTACCTCCCAAAGCAACTGCCTCTCAAGAACAGCTTTAGGGTTCATTCACCCTAGTAGGGGTGTCCAAGTAGAGGTGGTTTTGTTTTGCATTCCTGTAAGTCGCTGCCCTACACACGTGAAACGCACACAAAAAAAGGTGCCAGCGCTTTTTTTTTGCAGGTTACCAGGCAATTTTTAAAACTGTGTTGAACCCAAAATGTGCGTTTGCTAGACTCACGTGGGTGCCGTTGAGAAGTAATGACGCCCACACACATCTGCATAAGGCAGCGCATTCTTGCGAAGTCTGGGAAAACGTGCGATTTTGCTCACGTACCCACACTTCTTGTCTTGTGTGAACAAGCCCTTAACCACTTCCACACCGCGCACAGTATATTTACTGCGGCAGTGTGGACATGTACCTCAAATCAACGTAAATAGATGGCGATTTGCGGAGTGGCAGCTAGGGGGCATGAGCGCGCCCCCGGCAGCGCACGCTCGTGCCCGCCGCACTCCCGACCCGATGTCCGCCAGCGAGCCGCGATGAGCTGCTAGAGCAAAAGAACGGGGAACCGCCGATGTAAACACCGCGGTTCCCTGCTCTGTCAGTGTGGGCGTAGGAGATCTACTGATCCCTGTCACTGGGATCAGTTAGATTTCTTATGCCCATAACAGCCCAGCCCCCTCACAGTTAGAACACGCCTAGGGAACACAGTTAACCCCTTCACTACCCCCTACAGGTTAACCCCTTCACTGCCAATGACATTTATACAGTAATTAGTGGAAATTTAAATTTCTGATCGCTGTATAAATGCCAATGGTCCCAAAAAAGTGTCAAAAATGTCCGACATGTCCGCCCCAATATCGCAGTACCGCTAAAAATCGCAGATCGCCGCCATTACTAGTAAAAAAAAATAAATAAATAAAAACCCCAGAAATGAATTCTCATCATCCGTAAACGCGGCAACTTTTGCGCAAACCAATCAATAAACACCGATTTGTGATTTTTTTTTTTACCAAAAACATGAGGAAGAATACAAATCGGCCAAAACCGATGAATAAATTAGTTTTTTATATTTTTTGTTTGGATTTGTATTTTAGCAAAAAGTAATATAGTTTTTTTTTTTGCAAAATTGTCGCTCTTTTTTTGTTTATAGCGGCGATCAGAAATGACGCAGAGGTGATCAAATACCACCAAAAGAAAGCTTTATTTGTGGGAAAAAAGGACGCAAATTTTGTTTGGGTACAACGTCGCACGACCGCGCAATTGTCAGTTAAAGCCACGCAGTGCCTAATCGCAAAATGTGCTCTGGTCCTAACATGGGAAATCCTTCCGGGGGTGAAGTGGTTAAAGGAGTTGTAAAGACAGAAGGTGCATTCTATGCTTTAAGATAAAAAAAAAACCTTCTGTGTGCAGCAGCCTCCCCAGCACCCCCCTAATTACTTACCTGAGCCCCATCTCTCTCCAGCGATATCCACGAGTGTCTTAGCCGTCTATGACTCTCCTCCTGATTGGCTGAGACACAGCAGCGGCGCCATTGGCTCCCGCGGCTGTCAATTAAAGTAAGTTACCCTTTAGGGGAGAGGGGGGGCGGGGCTCTATATCTGAATGGACACACGGAGCTCTGACTCGGCTCAGGTGCCCCCATAGAAAGCTGCTGGCTGTGGGGGCACTTGATAGGAGGGAGGGGCCAGGAGCTGCAAAGAGGGACCCGAGAAGAGGACAGAGGACAGAGGAGGTAAGTATAACAAAAAAACAAGACTTTACAATCACTTTAAAGCAGGTCTCTTATTCCCAAGGGTCTTTTGGTGGATCCACTAATGTGTGGATCCTTCCTCTTCTCTGGCAGTGGGTGGTCTTTCCTCCCACACCGAATGGCACTCATGTACTGTGCATAGGGAAAGTATTCACAGCGCATCACTCTTTCCACATTTTGTTATGTTACAGCCTTATTCCAAAATGGATTAAATTCCTTATTTTCCTCCAAATTCTACAAACAATTCCCCATAATGACAACGTGAAAGAAGTTCCTTAGAAATCTTTGCAAATTTATTAAAAATGAAAAACAAACAAATTACATGTAAGTATTCACCGCCTTTGCCATGGCACTCTGAATTGAGCTCAGGTGCCTCCGGTTTCCACCAATTATCCTTGAGATGTTTCTACAACTTAATTGGAGTCCACCTGTGGTAAATTCAGCTGATTGGACATGATTTGGAAAGGCACCCACCTGTCTATATAAGGTCCCACAGTAAACAGTGCATGTCAGAGCACAAACCAAGCCATGAAGTCCAAGGAATTGTCTGTAGACCTCCGAGACGGGATTGTATGGAGGCACAGATCTGGAGAAGGGTACACAAAACAATTCTACAGCATAGAAGATCCCAATGAGCACAGTGGCCTCCATCATCCGTAAATGGAAGAAGTTTGGAACCACCAGAACTCTTCCTAGAGTGGGCCGCCCGGCCAAATTGAGATCGGGGTTGAAGGGCCTTAGTCAGGGAAGTGACCAAGAACCCGATGGTCACTCTGACAGAGCTTCAGTGTTTCTTTGTGGAGAGAGGAGAACCTTCCAGAAGAACAACCATCTCTGCAGCACTCTACCAATCAGGCCTATATGGTAGAGTGGGCAGAAGTCACTCCTCAGTAAAAGGCACATGACAGCCCGCCTGGAGTTTGCCAAAGGCACCTGAAGGACTCTGACTATGAGAAACAAAATTCTCTGGTCTGATGAAACAAAGATTGAACTCTTTGGCCTGAATGGCAAGCGTCATGTTTGGAGGAAACCAGGCACTGCTCAGCACAGCTCTGAGGAAGGGGGTGTGCCCCCGAAACGCGTCAGTTGTTACCCCACCTTGTGCTCTTTCATCTACCCATTTGCATCATCTCGCTTTGGTTTTATGGCTTTGTGATACCACATTGGGGTTTTGTGAGTATTCATTCTTAAACTTTTTTACAATTCTAATACATTTTTATGGTAATGCACTAGGTGCGCACACCTCCCTTTCTGTTTTGTTTTTTAGTATCTTTCGGATCACCCTGTCCGAGGGGGGCATTATTCCTTGATGCTCCGGTTGCCTTTACTTCGTAGGTCTTTTAGCGCTGGAAACTACTTTTTTCTTTTGGCCAATACCATCCCTACAGTGAAGCATGGCGGTGGCAGCATCATGCTGTGGGGATGTTTTTCAGTGGCAGGAACTGGGAGACTAGTCAGGATCAAGGGAAAGATGAACGGAACAATGTACAGAGACATCCGACCGTGATGAAAACCTGCTCCAGAGCGCTCTGGACTGGTGTGAAGGTTCATCTTCCAATAGGAAAACGACCCTAAGCACACAGCCAAGATAACAAAGGTGTGGCTATGGGACAACTCTGTGAATGTCCTTGAGTGGCCCAGCCAGAGCCCAGACTTGAAGGACTGAACATCTCTGGAGAGATCTGAGAATGGCTGTGCACCGACGCTCCCAATCCAACCCGATGGAGCTTGAGAGGTCCTGCAAAGAAGAATGGTAGAAACTGCCCAAAAATAGGTGTGCCAAGCTTGTAGCCTCATACTCAGAAAGACTTGAGGCTGTAATTGGTGCCAAAGGGGCTTCAACAAAATATTGAGCAAAGGCTGTGAATACTTCTACACATGGGATTTTTTATTTTTAGTAAATTTGCAAAGATTTCAAACAAACTTCTTTCACGCTGTCACTATGGGGTATTGTTTGTAGAATTTTGAGGAAAATAATGAATTTAATCAATTTTGGAATAAGGCTGTAACATAGCAAAATGTGGAAAAAGAAAAGCGCTGTGAATACTTTCTGGATGCTCTGTAATGTGCTCCCATTCTAACAAGAAACGCGCTGATAGCGGGAGAGAGCAGAGTGACCAAGAGATGAGCTCATGAGCTTGCTGCTGCTCCTGCCACTGTCCAATCAGAGGCTGGAGGAGAGACAAGCAAAACAACACACAAATATGTCTCCTGCACTGTGCGGTAGGCCTTAGTGCAATATAGTGCTTATATTCTGATGCCTCTAGGTGGATAATGCACACCTCGCTGCCTTTCACAGACCAAAGCACTAAAACATATTTATCTTTATGGAGGAGGGACAAGACCTGTAAGTGTTACTAAACTGCAATAGATAAAAACCAGGTCCCCTGGCAAACAAGGATGTGCTGTGTGGCAGAGCTGTGTCCATCTCAGGACTGGATGGACAGACATACAAATCCTTTGGCAGGTAAAGCAGCTCCCATGTGACTTCCCACTATATTCAGGACACCCCAGCCTCCGTTATATGATATCATCACATTCTGGTGAGCAGTAAGGTGAACCGCATGTACTCACAGATAATTGGCATTTGGAGTGTCATGGCTGCCATGGAAGATGATATATCTGCATCTAATTAACACTTCTGCACTGGGAAGAGGTGACAGCTCAAGTGTTCAAGTCATTTGGCATAATGTCTGGAAAGCAGCACACTTTTTTACTCCTACATAAAAACTCCAGGAAGATCTGCATACTTTGTTTTTAGAGTTGAGCGAACCCGAACTGTAAAGTTTGGGTTCATACAGAACTTTGGGGTGTCCGTGACCCGGAACCCGAACCCGGACATTTGAAAAAAGTTTGGGTTCGAGTTCTGGGTTTGGGTATTTGATCATGCATGTTGAATAGCTGCAGGGCAGCCAATCAACAAGCGTTTCACTGGTTTTCCCTAGAAGACATCACAGCCATGCCTACTAATGGCATGGCTGTGATTGGCCAGTGCATCATGTGACCCAGCCTCTGTATGAGGCTGGAGTCACTTAGTGCTGCATGTCACGTGCTCTCTGGGTAGTGTAGGGAGAGGATGCTGCCGGCGCTGTGAGGGACAGATTGCAGATAGATAGATAGGTAGAGATTACTATTACTACTGCTTTGAGGGACAGATTGCAGATCTCATCCCGCATTACAGAACAATGTGACTGGACTAGGTAGAGTCTACTGCTTAGAGGGACAGATTATTGTTCTAAAATCATCTCCTAGTTCTTTAGGGTCAGGTTTCTGCTGTTGCTGTAAGGGACAGATTATTGTTGTAAAATCATTTTGCAGCCCTCTAGCACTTTCCAAAGTTTGGGTCCCCATTGAATTCAATGGGGTTCGGGGTAAAGTTCGGGTCAAGTTCGGTACTGAACCCGGACTTTTTTCCGAAGTTCGGCCGAACCCACCGAACCTGAACATCCACGGGTTCGCTCAACTCTATTTGTTTTATCTGCCATGGGATTTATAACTGTGCTTGGTCAGTCTGGCGGTCCAGGCATCCCCTGCCAGAACTTTATACTGATAATTAACACTTTTTAAGCTTGTCCAGGCAAGCAGCTTAATATGCAGTTACAATACATAGATGCCAAGATTTTTAAGTCTGCTCAGCTAGGCACACCTGCCGGACAACACGACCAGGTCCTTGACATACTTTCCTCCATGAAGTAATTATTCTTGGTCAACCACCTGCCCTCAGCCTGTTAATTGGGCAGTAAAAGAAGTGATCCCCATCCCCTCCTGTAAGCCTTGTGATTAAGCATCAAGGTGCTTCATGTTGTAGCGCCGTTCATGATGCATTCATTTAAAATGTATGTACCCCCAAATCTGTTTTCTAGTTTCTGGATAGCAGGAAAGGGTTTGAAAGTTGAGTCTACCCATTGAAAAATAAAAATAAATGTGCATTTATTATTTTTTACAAATCAGTCAGCAAAGCATTGCAACTGTAACCAATTGGCACTAAGTTACTCCCTAAACATAGGGGTAACGTAAGACGGCCTTAAACCAAGGAGACCAGATTTTCAAAAAGAAATCTGGGGTATTCATGAATAATGAATCAGTTTGATCCAAAAATATATCATAATTGTCAGAAAGGTCCAATGTCAAAGATGCCACATCCCATAGCAAGAGAACAAGACAGGAATATGGAGGGGACTTTGGAGGCATCAATTACTGACATGTGATTAAGTAAAACATACAAAATGTATTATATATACATTAAAAACAGTTTGAGCATAAAATTCATATAAATACTCATTTCATGTGATAACCACAGGAATGCAAATTCTCTCCAATCATCAAAGGTACATCAGCACCCAGAAGGGACCCCTATGCATTTCGACACGCAGTGTCTTGATTCTTTGGAAAGATGTAATGAATAAATTCTATAAAATAAATATCAAACAATAATATAAAACAGAAAAAAATATATACTCATAGATGCATATGTATACATATAAAGCAAGTCATAAACACGTAACTCTGTCACGACACTTGGGGTCAGGTGACCGGTGTGCACCACTGGGATGCGAATTGCACCGAGGGTTGCGAAGTGCACCACTAAGGTTGTGGACCTATAACTGACTGCTGGTAATGAGTTCCGGCTGGTACGGGAAGAGGGGCCCCTGGAGCACGGACACTGAAACACAGGGAGCTAGTGCATCGGTTTCCCTAGGGCATGGAGTCTAAGAGCCAGTAGGTATTTGCCAGAGCCTCTGGTGGTGAGGATGGATTTGGCTGCAAATGGATCCAGGTCGCGACCTCCGGGGTCCCCGAGCTCACGCTCGGCTGGCTACAGGTGGAAGAGAGGAGGCAGCAGCACAGGAACAGCAAAGGATAGTCAGTGGCCTAGCAAAAGGTCAGGGCCGCCAGCAGATAGGAGAAACAGAGAACAAGCTGAAGATTGGGGTATCGGGCAGGCAGGGATAAAAAGAGAACAAGCCAAAGATCAAGGTATTAGGCAGGCAGGGATAGTCAGAACAAGCCAAAGATCGGTAATCGGAAATAGACACAGAACATCCGACAGGAACAACCACACATGAAGGCAGGGATAGTCAGAACAAGCCAAAGATCGGTAATTGGAAATAGACACAGAAAATTCGACAGGAACAACCACACATGAAGCCAAACACACACAACATTGATTGGCATTGCAGACTTGCACTGGCAGGTGTTATATAATGTTCCTAATTAGGGCTTGGGGTGGAGCTCAGCTGAGGAGGGCTACTAAAGCACACAGGTGAGGGAGGCACGGCCTCTAACTGGACACATGCAGCAAGGTAGGCAACAGACAAGTCATGAATGTTACTGTGGTTTCATGACAAACTCACAATGTGTAGATTATAAAACAAGTACGGACAGACACTTGTTCTATAATCTATACATTGTGAGTTTATGGTTTGCTTTATATACATACATATGCATCTATGAGTATATATTTTTTTCTGTTTTATATTATTGTTTGATATTTATTTTGTAGAATTTATTATTATTATTATACAGGATTTATATAGCACCAACAGTTTGCGCAGCGCTTTACAATAAAGAAGGGACACAGTACAATTACAATACAGTTCGATACAGAAGGAATAGGAGGGCCCTGCTCGTAGAGCTTACAATCTAAAGGGAGGGGGAGGTGGTACAAAGGGTAATGGCTGCAGGGGATGATCTGATAGAGCTGGCTCAAGCACGGGTCTTAGGTGGAGGTGGGGTAGGCTTCCCAGAATAAGTGAGTTTTCAAGGATCGCCTAAAGGCAGACAGGGTGGGGGCTGACCGGACATTCTGGGGCAGGAAGTTCCAGAGGATGAGAGAGGCTCTGGAGAAGTCCTGTAGGCGAGCATGGGAGGAGGTAACAAGGGAGCTAGAGAGAAGGAGGTCTTGGGAGGAGCGTAGAGGACGATTGGGGTGATATCTGCGGATGAGATTGGCGATGTAGCTGGATGGCCTTGTATGTTGTGGTTAGTATTTTGAATTTAATACGGTGGGGTAGGGGAAGCCAGTGAAGGGATTGGCAGAGCGGGGCAGCAGACGTGGATCGGTTAGTAAGGTGGCACATCTTTCCAAAGATCCCCCTGATGAAGACTCAGCGAGTCGAAACATGTAGGGGGTCCCTTCTGGGTTCTGATGTACCTTTGATGATTGGAGAAAATTTGCATTCTTGTGGTTATCACATGAAATGTGTATTTGTATGAATTTTATGCTAAAACTATTTTTAATGTATATATAATACATTTTGTATGTTTTACTTAATCACGTCAGTAATTGGTGCCTCCAAAGTCCCCTCCATACAGTGGCGTACTAACACGGGGGCGGGGGGGGGGGCGGCATGGCCCGAAAATGAAGAAATGGTCCGCTGCCTGTCTCCTGGTCCCCACCGAACACAGGGGACTTGGAGAAGAGGTTTATCTACACAACTGTACAACAGGAGATTGCTATATTTGTGGACATGAATTGGGAGTCCCCACCCACTCTACCTCACTCCCCCCCAGTTTCCTCCAGCCCAGGCCAGTTGCCCAGCTGAGGTGCCCAGGAGGAAGGGATGTACCAGCGGTCCCATGCTCCCAGCTGGTGAGGAAGGACCAGGACCCACCTGCAGGACAAGACAAGCAGTACACCCAGGACCCAGGTAGAAGAAGCTGGGGGGGGGGGCAACTGACAATGCTGCATTTGGAATGACACATTTGAGGGCCCCCCTGCTGCCCCCCCATTGACGGGCATGGGTGAGGCTGCGCTGATGGGCACTGATCAGGCTGGGCTGATGGGCACTGGTGAGGCTGAGGCTGCATTGATGGACACTGGTGAGGCTGCATTGATGGGCACTGGTGAGGCTGCGCTGATGGGCACTGATCAGGCTGCGCTGATGGGCACTGATCAGGCTGCGCTGATGGACATTGGTTAGGCTGCATTGATGGGCACTGCTGTTAAAGCTACACTGATGGACATTGGTTAGGCTGCATTGATGGGCACTGCTGTTGAGGCTACACTGATGGACACTGGTGAGGCTGTATTGTTGGGCACTGGTGAGGCTACGCTGATGGGCACTGGTGACGCTGCGCTGAGCACTGATCAGGCTGCATTGATGGGCACTGGTGAGGCTACGCTGATGGGCACTGGTGAGGCCGCGCTGATGGGCATTGATCAGGCTGCATTGATGGGCACTGGTGAGGCGGTCACGGGTAGTCGCATCGGAGT
>BLSH010291684.1:1668722-1680252 GCA_018402905.1 Glandirana rugosa | reverse complement strand
TTGTAGACAACTGATGGGTACTCCTGGATGTAAAGGGGGATGCTGATTGGTACATCCTGGATTTTTTTTGGGGGTGGGGGGTACGACTGATAGGCTCTCCTTGATTTGGTTCTCGCATTGAAAATGTCAAAGACCCCGGATGCAAAGCTTCCTGATGAGGTAGGCCTTCCTATTACATTGATTTGGTAAATGTAAAGATAATTGTACTAGGTGTGTATTGCGACCCTGAAGGAGGGTGTGATGAGTCTTAGGGCTTGTTCACGGGGGTGCAAAAGCAGATAGTTGAGCCACAGTTTTATTGCCCACCTAAATAAGGGTATGCAGCCACTTTAGGACTGTACACATGCCACAGCTTGGATGTGTGAAATAATTTAACCGCATGTTGTATTTGGCAAGCAGTACCGCTGCCAAATGTGAACCAGTGAAGTGTATGGGGCTGCTCCACAACCGCATGCGATGCATAAAAGAGGTGGTGGGAAGATGATTCAATCGCCTCCTCACTGCCTGTCAAACGCCCTCTGAATTGCAATCCACCACAGATTGCTTTGCAGAGGAGCCCCAAGGGCTGCCGAACGGCAGGACAAGCCCTTAGGGTTATATAATTGTGAGCGAAAGCATCAATCATTGGGTCATAAACATACTTACTTTATGTTGAGATCAATGACATGTATTGTCATTGTATTTACGGTATGCAAAGATGCTATAAATGGCTGAGCGCCGCTCAGACCAACTATTTTGTTTCGATTGTTAGACGGGAAGTCTGTCTCACAGCGGGGACCCAGCAGGCGCTACATACAGTTCATACAATGCTCAGGGTCAATTCACCACTTACAGGACATTGGACCAAACAAACTATTTAAAGTGACAGGAAAAATGGAGATCAGCTTTACGCTCTGATGAAGGAGGAGCGCGTTTGGCCCCTGAGACACATTGGCTTTATTCTGCTATGAATCTGTTTTATCATTAAATTACTTTGTACTCCTGGATGTTTGTTTGGGGCTATCGTTGGACTGTATCTATGTGGAACATGGCATGGTATTCCCCTGCTGGGGAAAAGGGGATCAATTGCAGAGAGACTATAGGCAATACCAGTGACTGGTATTTTGTTTTAGCCTTGACATTTTTGGCACAGCTTCCGTAGTTTAAGTCATCTTTTAAAATACATTTAAAAAGGTAACTCCACTTTTGTGGGACAAAAAAAATAGCATAGAAGAAAAAAAGAAAAAAAAAAAGCGTACACAATTGTGATTCGAGTCATATTGTAATTGATTAGTCAGGTCCATAAATATTGGGACATCAACACAATTCTAATCTTTTTGGCTCTATACACCACCACAATGGATTTGATATGAAACAAGCATGATGTGCTTTAACTGCAGACTTTCAGCTTTAATTTGAGGGTATTTACATCCAAATCAGGTGAATGGTGTAGGAATTACAACCGTTTGTATATGTGCCTCCTATTTAAGGGACCAAAAGTAATGGAACAGATTAACAATCATAAATCAAACTTTCATTTTTTAATACTTGGTTGAAACTCCTTTGCAGTCAATTACAGCCTGAAGTCTGGAATGCATAGACATCACCAGACGCTGGGTTTCATCCCTGGTGATGCTCTGCCAGGCCTCTACTGCAACTGTCTTCAGGTCCTGCTTGTTCTTGGGGCATTTTCCCTTAAGTTTTGTCTTCAGCAAGTGAAATGCATGCTCAATTGGATTCAGGTCAGGTGATTGACTTGGCCATTGCATAACATTCCACTTCTTTCCCTTAAAAAACTCTTTGGTTGCTTTCGCAGTATGCTTCGGGTCATTGTCCATTTGCACTGTGAACCACTTTCCAATGAGTTCTGAAGCATTTGGCTGAATATGAGCAGATAATATTGCCTGAAACACTTCAGAATTCCTCCTGCTGCTTTTGTCAGCAGTCACATCATCAATAAATACAAGAGAACCAGTTCCATTGGCAGCCATACATGCCCACGCCATGACACTACCACCACCATGCTTCACTGATGAGGTGGTATACTTTGGATCATGAGCAGTTCCTTTCCTTCTCCATACTCTTCTCTTCCCATCACTCTGGTACAAGTTGATCTTGGTCTCATCTGTCCATAGGATGTTGTTCCAGAACTGTGAAGGCTTTTTTAGATGTTGTTTGGCAAACTCTAATCTGGCCTTCCTGTTTTTGAGGCTCACCATGGTTTACATCTTGTGGTGAACCCTCTGTATTCACTCTGGTGAAGTCTTCTCTTGATTGTTGACTTTGACACACATACACCTACCTCCTGGAGAGTGTTCTTGATCTGTGGCCAACTGTTGTGAAGGGTGTTTTCTTCACCAGGGAAAGAATTCTTCAGTCATCCACTACAGTTGTTTTCCGTGGTCTTCCGGGTCTTTTGGTGTTGCTGAGCTCACCGGTGCGTTCTCTTTTTAAGGATGTTCTAAACAGTTGATATGACCACACCTAATGTTTTTGCTATATCTCTGATGGGTTTGTTTTGTTTTTTCAGCCTAATGATGGCTTGCTTCACTGATAGTGACAGCTATTTAGATCTCATATTGAGAGTTGACAGCAACAGATTCTAGATGTAAATAGCACACTTGAAATGAACTCTGGACCTTTTATCTGGTCCTTGTACATGGGATAATGAGGGAATAACACACAGCTGGCCATGGAACAGCTGAGCAGCCAATTGTCCCATTACTTTTGGTCCCTTAAAAAGTGGGTGGCACATATACAAACTGTTGTAATTCCTACACCGTTCACCTGATTTGGATGTAAATACCCTCAAATTAAAGCTGAAATTCTGCAGTTAAAGTACATCTTGTTTGTTTAATTTCAAATCCATTGTGGTGGTGTATAGAGCCAAAAAGATTCAAATTGTGTCAATGTCCCAATATTCATGGACCTGACTGTAAATGACCTTTCCTTTTCAGTCTACAGCACTGCCATTTTCTGTAAAATGCAACATGGCCACCTGGAGGCGCTGTACACAGCACGCTCTGCAAATGTCATTTCCTGCTCGTGTGATTGCCTGATTTTCCTAGAAGTCTACACTAAAATACAAGTCAGATTTTTGTCTCCCCTGCACCAAAAATATAATTTTTGGTGAAATACTCCCAAAAGGAAATCACATATAAAAGGGATGTAGACCATGAGATGTGATGTGATGAGATGTGTGGTGAAGGAGAAATTGTGCTGGTGTGTAGTCTGGGGAATAGGTCGTAATTTTAGTAGTGAGGTGGTAGAACTCTTTCCAGAAGGGTTGTATCAGCGGGCAGTCCCAACAGATGTGAAGAAGGGAGCCCTGAGCTGTGTTACATCTCCAGCAGAGTGAGGAGACATTTGGGTAGTATTTATGAAGTTTGTCTGGCGTTCTGTACCACTTTGACAAGATTTTGAATTCATTTTCTTGTGCGGATACATTTATCGATCCTTTATGGATATGGGTGTAAATATGTTCCCACTTCTCTGCTGAAATGTCCACTGCCAGTTTCCCCTCCCATCTTTGGCTAGTTTTGTTCACTTTAGGGTCACGATCAGCGAACATAAGGGAATAGAGATCAGATGTCCTTGGGGCTCTTATCTGGAGCAAAGTGTTTCAAACGGGGTACGGTCTCTGCACCACGTGGATAATGGTTGGACGCTATTCAGGAAGTGCCTGAACAGTAGGTATTTAAAGAAAGGGATAGATCGGTCGTGAATATTAGATGGGATAGCATTGAATTGTAAAAGCTTACCTTTTTAAAATAAGTTCTCGGCCCTGCTTGATGTATCCAAGTTAATGTGATTTGTGGTGTGATCAGGGAGGCCGGGACGAAGCCCAGGTTCTCATCAGTTGAGGTCAGGGGACTGGGGGTAGAAGCCAGGTTCAGCGTTTTGCATGCTGTTCTAAAGCTTTGCAGTGTAGGGCCAATTGTAGGCTCTCTCCTTTGGTATTAGACTCAATCCATGGTAGATGGTAAATGGGCAGTTGAGAGAATGATTCCTTGAGTTTAATCCAATCTTTGGTATTGGTGTGGACATGGCAGTCCATCACTCTGGCCAGATGGATTATTTATATCTGGGAGGCCCATCCCCCCTTTCAACTTAGGAGTCACCAAGCTATCCCATCCTAGCCGCAGATGTTTGGAGAGCCAAATGAAATTCACTTTGACATTCATCTTGATAATGGCTTCTCTCTCAAACCATGAGAACGGTCCCACGCTCCATTTTTTTTTAGGTCTTTTTGGATGGTGCCCAGGATTGGGAGGAAATTTCTGGAGTGTAGTTCAGATAATTTGGCTGGACCCCGAGATAAGTGATTGCTAGAGGATCCCATCCAAAGGGGAAGTTATTTTGGCATTGAATTACAGAGGATTGAGGGAGGTATATGTTCAGTGCCTGTGATTTTTAGACATTGATTTGGAGGTTGGAGAGTGTCTTGAATAGGGTGAAGTCTTTCGGTAGGTTGGGAATTGAGGTGATGGGGTCAGCAAGAAACATCTGAATATCGTCAGCATAAACTGCTAATTTGTACTGGCGTCCTTTTATCTAGATTCCTTTAATGTCTGGATTGGCTCTTAGCCTGCGGAGAAGGGGTTCCAAGGTCAGCACAAATATGAGAAGGGACAGGGAGCATCCCTGTCTCGTTTCATTTGATACAGAGAAGGCGTCCGACAGGTGTCCATTGACTTTGATTCTAGCTGTTGGAGTTGAATATAAAGCAAGGATAAACTGGAGCATACCATTGCATATGCTCATCACTTTGAGGGCTTCTTGCCATATAGTCCCAGGCCACCCTGTTGAATGCCTTCTCTGCATCAAGGGAAAGGAAGAAGCCAGGTTTGGGGGTTGAAGATGATGTAAGCAAATGGCTTTCAGGGTGTTGTCCCTCACCTCCCTACCAGGGATAAAGCAGACTTGATCTAACGATACTAGTTTAGGTAGTAATCGACTTGCAAATTCTTTAGCCCAGATTTTTAACATCCATCGGGGAACTGGAGAAAGTACAGAGAAGGGCAACTAAACGAATAAAAGGCACGGAGGAGCTCAGCTATGAAGACAGACTAGAGGAACTTAATTTATTCTCTCTTGACAAGAGCAGGTTAAGAGGGGATATGATCAACATGCACAAATATATAAGTGGTCCATTTAGTGAACTAGGTATTGAGTTATTTACTTTAAGGTCATCACAAAGGACAAGGTGGCACTCTTTACGTCTAGAGGAAAAAGATTTCATCTACAAATACGGAAAGGCTTCTTCACAGTAAGAGCTGTGAAAATGTGGAATAGCCTCCATCCAGAGGTAGTTTTGGCGCGCTCGGTTGATTGCTTTAAAAAAAAGGCCTGGATTCTTTCCTTAATGTAAATACTGTAACTGGGTACTAACATTTTTAGGTAAAGTTGATCCAGGGTAAATCTGATTGCCGATCAGGAAGGAATTTTTTCCCCCGTTATAGCAAATTGGATCATTGGCTTTGCTGGGATTTTTTGCCTTCCTCTAGATCAGTGGTTCTCAACTCCGGTCCTCGGGACCCACCAACAGGCAAGATTTTAAGTATTACCTTGGGGAGATGCAGACTAGAACACTGCAATCACAGAGCAGCAAATGATATCACCTGTGATGTATTTCAGTTATCCTGCAAACCTGGCCTGTTGGGGGGTCCAGAGGATCAGAGTTGAGAACCACTGCTCTAGATCAACTGTGGGTGAAGGATTGTATATGGGATTGTTTGGTTATATATAAATTATTATATTTTGGTTGAACTAGATGGACTTGTATCTTTTTTCAACCTAACTATGTAACGTTTAGAAGTGATATGGGTTTGTAATTCAATACCATGGAGGTGTCTTTTCATGGCTTCGGTATCGTGATATGTGCCTGCAATATGTCCCTATTTATACGCGAGGTGGAAGATAGTGAATTGAACGTTTTCAGGAAGTGGGGCATTAGAGTTTCCGTAAATGTTTTGTAATAACCAATAATTAATCAGTCAGGGCCTGGGATTTTGCCTATTTTTAGTTGTTTCAAGACCCAGTTGACTTCCTCCTGTGATATCGGGCAGTCCAGATCGGAGGTGGATATGGGTTTGGGACTGTATTGTTTCAGGAAGTTTGTGATCGACTCATTTCTTTCACCATCTTTCTCAATTGCATTCAGGGCTTTTAAATTATAGAGTGTGGAGTAGAAGTGAACAAATTGTTCGGCTATCCCTTGAGAGGTAGTTATTTTATTCCCCAGGGGGGTCTGTGAGCACATGAACCATCGCCACTGCCTTTTTAGTTTGGAGGGCTCTGGCCAGAAATTTCCCTGATTTCAAAATTCATAAAATATTCTTTGTGTTAGCATATATTTACGTTTGATTGTTTTCCCTAGCTCCGAGTAGTTCTTGCCATTTCTGTATTAAATCGTCTAATGTTGGTAAAGCTAATGACTGTGCAATTTTTCAAGAGAACCAATGTTTGTCAGGAGCTCATCAATCCGTGCTTGGCGGGCGTTCTTTCTCTTGGAGAATTTAGCAAGGAGTTCTCCTCTCAGAACACATTTGTGCACCGCCTACTGTGTCGAGGGAGCAGTCTAAGGGGATTTGTTCTCACAAAAATATTGTCGTATGCGTGTGTTGATGGTTTTTCAGTGTGTCAGGATTATTTAAGAGGGAATTATCGAGACACCATATCATTGATCTCATGGTCGGGAAAGTAAAAGGTCATGGAAATGGGATTGTGGTCTAAGAGCATTGGGTCAATAGATGCATTTATAATTCTAATGCATTCTATGCATTAAGATAAAAAATCTTCTGTGTGTAGCAGCCCCGCTAATACTTACCTGAGCCCCATCTCTCTCCAGCAATGTCCACAGGTCCCTCGGCTGTCCAGAACTCTCCTCACAATTGGAGGAGACAGAGCAGCAGGAGAGAAGGGGTGGGGACAAATGGCAGCCCCATGTATGGATGGTCAAGGAGCTGCAGCTCAGCTTGGGTGCCCCTATATCAATCTGCTGGCTATGCGGGCACTCAACAAAAGGGGCCATGAACAGCAAAGCAGAGGATCCAGGCTGCTCTATGCAAATCCACTGCCCAAAGGTGGTAAGTAACTTTTTTTTTTTTTATAAACAACAGACTTTACACACACTTTGATTGCCCCATGTTAACCCCTTCCATGTCAGTACAGTGACCGTTACCAAACTAAATTTGTTTTGGTTTTTTCAAAATGGTCTTTTTTCCTTATATCGCAAAAACTCAGTGGTGATCAAATATCACCAAAAGAAAACTATTCGCGGGGGGAAAAAAAAAAGGACCAATTCTATTGAGGTACAGCGTTGCACTACCATACAATTGTCAGTTAAAAGGAACACCGGGGAGGGGGGTGTTAAATCTTCTGGGGCTGAAGTGGATAAAAAGGGATTTTATTAAAACTTACCGTAAAATCCTTTGCCAACTATTTTGGTGAACAGCCAAGGCCAGACCGAAGGGAAGTGCCAGAAATTGGTAGTGAAGGTCTCCCACCGCAAAGCGTAGAAAACGCTGGTGTCAGAGACAAATGGGGACGTGGAGATACGCGTCCCTGATATCCAGAGACGCCATGAACTCCCCTTGATGCAGGGTGGCCACAACCGAACGGACACATTCTATCCTAAATTTTCGTGCCCACATAGCAGTTTAGCACCTTTAGGTCCAGAACTGACCTGATTTCCCCCCCTTTTTTTGGGGGACCACAAATAGGTTAGAGTAGAAACCGTGAAACCTCTCCAACTGAGGTACTGGCACAATCACCCCCTGGTCGGAGAGTGCCTGGACAGCCCTTAAGAGGGCCTCCTGCGTTGCCAAGGATGCTTCCCGACCCCTGCGGCAGGCTTTCCAGGCCTTGACCCTTTGCCCGCTGCGCCAGGGGCATAAAAAAAAACCTGACCCGAAGAGACAGGCCCTTCCTTGTGGTGGGACTCCCACCATCTGGGCTCCGGAAGGAAAGTACTCTTCCCTCCAGTGAAATCCTTGATGATTTCAGCCAACTGTGTCCCAAAAAAGACGGCCACCCTGAAAGGGTCAACCGACCACGACCGTAATCAGAGAACTCGTCTGATAATGACTGCAAAAACAGACATCTTAGACAACAATGGAAGCAGGTCCAGAGCTGCATCACACAGGTACTGAATACCCTGAAACAAAAGTTCTGCCTTTTGTGACGCTTCCAGCGTCCTGCCACAGTCCAAATCATTTTGCAGCTCTGCCATACCATCAGATATTGCGCATGGCTGATCCTGCCAACAGGCAAAGTGCCTTGGACACTGCCTCCGTCCGCCTATCGGCTGGGTCCTTAAAAGAGGGGGACCCTTCCAACGGAATGGTCGTCGCCTTGTTCAGGCGAGCCACTGGAGGATCCACTGTGGGGGATGCCCACTTCTTTACGAAACTATCCTCAAAAGGATAGCGTATAGCGAAGCGTTTAGGTAGGGCGAAGGAATTCTGCGGACGCTGCCATTCCTGATAGACCAGGTGGTCAAAAAAAAGCATTTATAGGGATAAGCGACCTAGCAGACCCACAAACATACGCAGACGCTTGCGACTCCTCTGCCTGGTCCAGTCGCAAGGACGCACGGATACCAGCGCCTTTTCGCGCGCAACTGAGGCCCCCTGGTCCTCTTCATTGTCTGAGGGTACCAACTCACCCTCTGAGTTCTACGGGGGTCCCTGTGACCCCCCCCCCCCCCAAGCCATTTCCGGTTCAGAGTCGTCCCCTGAGGAACAAGGGGGAGGCGGGCATTTTTAGGGGTCCCCAGAGCGCTACTCGGCCCCACCCGGGGAAGAAATTCCCCAAACACTGCCCTCAACTGATCCAGGGACACCAGTGCCCCCAGCGCAGGCTGCGATGCCTCCTCCTCAGAAGGGCCTGCAGGATAATCTGCCATCGCACCACCGAAAATGTGTCAAATTCTGCAAATACAATTGAACTGACACCCCCACCACACGCCAGGAAGACCCCAGGACGACAGCACCCACCGCTACTGCACCCCAGGGAAAGCCCAGCTATACTTGCTGTTTCTGTGCCCACAGAGCTGCTCCCTGCAGGAATGCATAGACAAGAACCGCCAGAAAGGAGCGCCGTTTGTCTTCAGCCACGCTGTCCCACTGAAAAGGAAAGTAAAACGGCAGCAGCACATTTTACACTGCTCCAGGGACATCCAATATGGCCGCCGAGATCATCCACAAGAGGCCAAAAGAGGGGGGGGGTCACTCACCACTCCGACGGGCGTAGCGGGTAGCCACCCGGTCACAGGCCTTCCTCTCCATCCGGAAAGGGTTGCTGCAGGCCAAGCCCCTGGACAGGCACCGAGACCGGTAATTGGGGGTCACCCACTGGCCGCCCGCACGGAAGGGGCGCGGCGGGTCCCGCCATAGCATAGGACTAGCTCGCATCGGTGGGCCGTGCTGGGGAAAAATGCAGGATGCTAGATCCTCTATGCCCCAGCCGGCTTCTTGATAGTCTTCTTCTGATATCTTGAAAAAAGAAAAGCGGTAGCAAAAAATATAAACCTCAGGTCCCATAAGGGAGCCAGGTCAACTCCTTGCACTAGGCATATTAAAATGAATATGCTGAGCAGAGCAGGGGGGTTATATGAGAGAGAGAGAGAGAGGACAGCCCGCTTTTTCTTTTGCCTAGTTAACTCCTAGTAGGATCTGCATATAACCCACATGTCAAGGAAGGCTGCGTCTGTCAGTGAACTTAAGAGAAATTGGATTTTGTAGAATTGTAGGATTTAGAGCCGGTTCACACTTGAGCGGCGCTACTTGCAGGGTGAAACAAGTCGCCCTGCTCGAGGCGACCTCAGCGCGGCTTGCAAGGAGACTTCTATCCATAGAAGTCAATGCAAGTCGCGCTGAGGTCACCCCGAAAATGGTGCAGGAACCTTTTTCCAAGTCAGAGCGACCTGAGTCGCTCCTATTAGAACGGTTCCATTGCACTGCATGGAGACGACTTGTCAGGCGACTCAAGTTGCCTCAGTGTGAACCGGCTCTTATGGTTCACTATTAGCACCCCCTATATTTTATTATTGGAAAATCCTTCCAATGTACAACCACCACACAGAGGGGAATGTTTTTTTTTCTGAACAAAACTGGAGTTAAGCTGGATACACACTACACAATTTTTGTTAGTTTTCCTTTAGATTTGCCATCAACTATATAGTGGAAGGGCCGGCCTGATTGCATACAAATTGAAAGTGTTTAGGTGTGACCTCATATTAAAAGCGGAGTTCCACTCGTTTTTGGGTTTATTAAAAGTCAGCAGCTACAAAAAGTGTAGCTGCCGACTTTTAATAAACAGTAAATTACCTGTCTCCTGGTCCAACGATGGCTGCGCCCGAAGCCTTGCTAGTCTCACCCTCCTCCCGACGGCCCCGCCATTCCTAGTGTGGGCACTCGGCCTGGCAGGCACTGTGCATGCGCATTCCTAGTGGCCAGGCAATCTTCCGGGACCTGTGATGTGTCCCAGAAGATTGCCAGGAGGGAGGGGCCGTCTAGGAGTCGCTGCCTAGGCAGCCCAGAGGCAGAAGGGGGAAGAGGGACAGGAAGTCCGAGTCGTCGTCCCCCCCCCCCACAAAAAAAAAAAAAAGACATGCCAAAAATGGCATGTAAGGGGGCGAGGAGTGCTTGAAGCGCAAGTTCCATTTTTGGGTGGAACTCCACTTTAAATGGTTTTGGTAAATCTAAAGGAAACAAAGAAAATTGTATAGCGTTCATCCAGCTTTACTCTTAACAATTCTGTGACAGATAACCGCATTGTCTTTTTATATCAGTCTGGATTGGCGCTTGCAATGCATATCCTCCATCTGCAGCGTTATACTACAAACCATAAAGTATGACAAATAACTACAGCTGGGACCAGGTAACACTGTTATGGCTTTATTTCAAAAAACAAAGTTGCACATTTAAGAGAATTCAAAAGTAACTTCACACTATATACATACTGCCATAAAAGAGTATCTCAAATAGGACAAATCCCCCTCTGCAAATATAAAAACCCCACCCTTATAGATTTAAAAAAAAAAAACAAACAAAAAACAAAAAAAAAAAACATTGAATCTGAAGGCCGGCATAATGAGTCTAAAACGTTTTCCTTCCAAGATGCATTAAAATGGCTTACATGTTACAACATAAGTTATAGTTTTTTTTTTTTGGTATATGTATATATTTATATATGTATATATAGATAGATCTCACACCAGGCCTAAGTTGGATTTAAAGAAGCATACAGCAGCCATGCATCTGTGTGCTAACACCAGTAGACTAAGAGTTTGCCCTGGCCTTTAGTACAAAAACAAAAACCCATGCACTGATACAAAAAGAAAACCTTCAGAAATCCAATATTTTATGATTTAACAGAAGGATTGCATTACTGTGATCTTCAGAGACATGGAGACAAGCGAAGTCTAGCTCTGCCACCCAGTGGTCATTCTGTAGTATAGCATTGGCTTAGAACACATAAAAGACTCAAATTATATTGAAGGAATTGGGGGGGGGGGGGGGTTAAACCACAAGCTGAGGCAGGGAAC
>BLSH010291684.1:1656867-1668712 GCA_018402905.1 Glandirana rugosa | reverse complement strand
GTTTACACCACAAGCTGAGGCAGGGAACCAGCTGAATATTACATATATTTTATGAGTATCATAATTTATAGTAAACAATGATGAAAACTTTGCAAGAAAAGCTAGTCATACCTTAGTCTACTGCTTGCAATCTAAGCCTTGAGATAACAGACCTGTTGGTTGGCACCAATTCCTATTTTCACCACACAAACAAAGCAAATCAATAACTTTTGAATTGTGCTTTCCCTGGAAGGTATGTAGCAAACTGCAAATTAATGTTCTTATCCCTACAATTCAAGCATCATTAGCAATTGTACAGCCATTGATAAAACTAATCTGAATCGATGCTATGCACAGGGTCAGTCTCTGACTCACCTGCCTAAAGCCAGTCATAGAAGGATCAAATCTCGGTCCCTGCTGATATGATCCATATATGGGTAAGCTGACTGTACTGGTCCATCAATCGACTTTAGTACAACCAGCCTGTCTTTTTTGTATCTGATCGTTGTCATCGGCTACAGCCGCCAGCAGTGATCACTGCATTGTGCTGGCCGAGAAAGGGTCTCCGAGGGTAGAACACTATAGCGCTGTGGTGGGGTAAAAGCGATTTCACATAAATCTATGGCTTGCTTTACCAACGAGGTAAAGTGACAGTGTTATAAATGCATGCACAGACCTTCTAAAGCTGGTCAGTGTCAGATTTTGCAGCAGATGCAATGCACTGTGAGGGCCTCCATGAGAGAACGGGCAAAAAAAAAAAAAAAATGATATATATATATATTTTTTTTGGTAAGAGATATATAATTGGCCAAATAGGTTTAAATCTTGAACTCTTCATCTACCTGTAAGCCTAAACATACAGCAGGTTGCATCATGGGAGCCCCACTAGTAGCACTCATCTGACTTTCTATAGATCTGCCTGTTTATATAGCTAGTCAAACCAAGTTGATTAGCCAATATTTAGGCAGGCTGTAGCCAATCAAGCCCAAGTATGGGCACTTTATTTGATCTGATAAAGCTGTGCCGATAACTATGTAATGCAAGGAGCTACCTAAACAATTCATTTGATTTGTTTCCATACAGGTAGGCTGTTTCCTTTGCACAGGGATTTGTGATTGTGGCTGAAAAAGCAAATCAAAAATTGGTACAAAAACTCATGTGTGCCCAAGCTGTAGGCCCTGCACATACAAGCCTTCAATATATGAAAGAGCAATGTGTGCAGCAAGCCGTGCTGAAGCCTTAAAGCGATACTAAACCCTCACATTTTTTTCACCTATATCTGTAGCTAAATAGAACATGAGAAGTCTAACCTTTGTCATTTTCGCTTCCAAGTTATTTTATTCAGGCTCCGTTTTTCTCATTTCCGGTTTCTCCTGTATTGCCGATCTCATAGCGTCACCCGTGCATGCGTGCTCACACCTATGCGACTACAGCCCTGCGTAGGAACGCTGGCTGTGCCCGCACTCAGTGTTCCTGGGCACAGAGGACGCTGTAGCTTCGCCTCCCATGCGCTTTGATTGACATGAAAATCCAGAGCTCTGAACTCCAGCTCTGCCTCTTCTCCACCCCTTCAGTTCAGAGCTCTGGATTTTCAAGTCAAAGCACATGGGAGGCGGAGCTACAATGTCCTCTGTGCCCAGGAACACCGTGAGTGCGGGCGCAGCCAGCATTCCTATGCAGGGCTGTAGTCACATCTCACGGGTGACACTGAGATCGGCAATACACGGGTCATCCAGCAAACAGGAGAAACCGAAAATGAGAAAAACGGAGCCTGAATAAAACTTAGAAGCGAAAATGACAAAAAAAGGTTAGACTTCTCATGTACTGCTATTTAGCAACAGATATATGCGAAAAAATGGGAGGGTTTAGTATAAATTTAAAAAAAAAAAAAAAAAAAAAAAAAAAAAAAAAAAAAAAAAAAAAAAAAAGTTATGGTCACAGCAGAGTTTTTTTTTTTTTTTAAACAATCCAATGGTTTATTAAAAAAATAAGTAAAAAATCTTTTTAGGTTGGAAATTCTGCCTGTCTGCTGGCCCTCTTTCCACAGCTTCCCGTGTTCCCTGTATGCTTTTCAGCTCCTCCTCTGCTGTCTACTTTCAATTTCTAAGGACTACATATCCCATGGTAACTTGCTCTTTGCAAGCAGTGATACCTAAATCTCCCCCAGCACCTCTGTAGTTCAGAAGGCAGGCTCTGTGTAATGACACAGCAGTGCCTACCCACAGGGCACAGGAAATCGGCATCACAGGATTCAAGGAAGTAAAATGTGTGGAAATCTGCACAAAGTTTTCAGACTTCTAAATCATTTAGATTAAGGTGGCTATGAATAGGGGCTTATTAAAAATGAGCGGCATGCTATTCATGTCAGAATCTGGCAGCAAAAATGCCTCATATGCAAGGCCATCCTTAGCACGGCAAAGAAAGGGCAGCTGACCGGGGCAAAGTCTTTGCTGTGAGGCTCAAAGCAGCTACCCCTTGAGACCACACTGCCCGCAAATAGTTACGCGAATTTGGGAGGGCTCAAGAAAAATGTTTGCCCAGGGTGCAATCAATATTAAAGACGGCTGTACTCCTATGTTACAATATGTATGCACATACGATGTTTGAGTGCAAATGCATTCTACTGGCCACAGTATATTTACACACTTTCTCTGCTCAAAAGCGGCTCTTCAAATATGACTGTAAACGTCTGTGTGCGCATGGACACAGGTTAACAGGTATAAACCCCCCCCCCCAAAAAAACCTTAATACTTCTATAAGCAGGGTTTAAGCTCTGTGTGCATGACTAATAAGAGTAGGTCAGAAAAATTTGAAATAAAATGTGGAAATATATTTTTTTTTAAACCTTGACCATAGATCAACTTTAAAAGTAGATCTTAATGGTGGTGATGTCCCTTTTTATGACTAGCAGGCTTTTAACACTTCAAGTAGTACTGAACTTGTTTAACCACTTCCCGCCCATCATATAAGGATAAGTTCACCTTTGGGAACGTTACATGTTCCTCCCGTTTTTAGGCTGGAACATGTTCCCAATACTGCAGCTGCAAGTGCGATTCCCCTTCCCAGTGACCGCTAATGTGGGGAACTTCTCCTGTACTGCTGTCACTTTGCAGTCAGTGCAGGGCTCTGCGCATCATTTATTCACACAGCTTCACGCTGTGGAATGACGTGGTAGTTTATGGATTCTGTCAGATTGTATCTGCTTGACCGTACAGGATTTACCAGCACACAGATACGTTGACAAATCTGGAGGAGACATGCATGGCACCAGTAAAAAAATAAATGCACATTTTTTTTACCTGAAAATAAATTGTGCATTTATAATTTTTTTTAAAAAAGTGAACTTAAACCAGTGGCCTCCAAACTACCGCCTGAGGGCCAGATGCAGCCCTTTGCTTGCCATTATAACTTGGGGTGCCATTTTCATCCACTTATACAAACAATTTCTCCCACTGAAAGAAAATGAAGGGGCAGAATTCCTCCAAATAAGACCAACGACGGGACACTATTCCACCCACTGTCACAAAAGATGAGGCATTGTTTATTCCCTCTGATTTTGGGACCTTTTCTACTCCCAATGGCCACAGTCCGTCCCTTTCTTAAGTCTGAGGACAGTAAACTGGTCCTTTGCTTTGAAAGTTTGGAGACCCCTGCTTTAAACTGACAGCCAGCCCCTTCCATTAAGATCCACATGCAAAATCCCCATATTTATGCTGGAGTGCTGTAATACATTGGCTTTCCTGGATTCTACAGCAGCCAGGGGTGCATGTAAATCTGACAAGCCAACTGTGCTTTGAGCTGGAATCAATTTGATGCCTGACCGATAATTTCAATGAAACCCCAACTCTGGTGTCCATTTTTTTTTTTGAAACAGAAAATTTACATTTTATAATGCAAAATATAAATATCATGCGACAAACATATGGAGCTACCACCATTTCATTTTCTGCTTCAGAAAATATGTTTGGGGTTTTAACCAATCTTCAGGCCCAAATTTTTTTACAAACAAAATAAAAAAAAGGCAAAAGCTTTTACAGCAAAAGTGTGCGCCTTTAAGTTTTATGTAACTGGCTAAATGCTTTGCAAATTGCTTTGTAAAATTTTGATGTACACACTACTCTTTTACAGGAGGAACGACTTAAAGAGGAGCTGCAGTCGAGGCCAGCTACAAAAACTACTAAACAGACATTTGCTTGTCCAAGGATCCAGGGTTGTGCTCACCCCCGAGGGGGCGTCAGGGACTGTTTGGAGGGAGGAGGCAGGACTTACCCTTTTGGGTTAAGTTCCTCTTAAGAGTACAGAAAGACTTAGACAAGATCGATCCCATATATAAATGGCTATGGCTGGTTAAATTTACAAAAATATTGCAGATTGTCTAAACCAGTTTGAGTCAATAGTATTCCTGAAGCCAACATTATATGGTGTAAATATTTGAAGATCCCACACTGCATTGCAACAACAAATATAGGTGGCACTCTTACACAGCAAAGAGCTAGGATGTTGGCACATTACTGAAGAACGCTTTAGGGAAAACACTTTAGAAGCTTGAGCTATTGAGGAACACAGAACTCTTGTGCAGCTGCTGGGAAGGGCATACTGTAACATACATGGGCATCATCAACTTAAAAGTGCCATTACCTAGAGCCAGGAATTACCCATCATTGATCTGATCAGAGAAAAGTCAAATACAACTGGCTGCCATTGGTAATCACACTGCATACACCACCCTTTGGAAGGTGCTCAGACGTATCCATTAAACCATAAGCATCACAGACTGTGCGTGCCAGCTTTACACAAGCCATCTAAGAGAAACCGGAAGTGCGATTCCTTACCCTAATCCACTTTGTTAACTTTGTTGTAGCATTTGACCAGTTTTATTTTAAATTGCAAATAAGTGATTAACGGTACAAGCTTGCTAATGCCATTGTTTTCTCTACTTTGTATTAAGAACAAACTTTGCACAAGGAGCCATGTTCGTCTTTTAAAAATTCACAATGTGTGTTTAATAGTCATACGGATTAACCTCTTCATTCCCCAAGGAGCCTGCTACACCTCTGGGACTCGAACGGCAGTGCAAATGGAAATTCAGAAGGGTATTTATTCTATTGAGGAGAACTAATAAAAAGGATCTCAATTGTCTTAACTGGAATGATATAAAGGGCACAAAAATTGTAAAACCACACCTTTTTTTCCTATAAAAAGTTACATGTTAAATTCTGTAGGGACATCTATTTTACAGGTACAGACATACACATCTGCATTATCGCTCTATCATCAACCCGAGAGGCTCAGAAAGACTGGTCCTAGCGTCCCACATACGGCGCTTCAATCCTCGTCTTCATCGCCTTCATCTTCTGCTTCCCGCTTTCTCTTCTCACCGCGTTCTACGGCTGCTTCTTCTGGGGAAGAAAACACATGGATTAGAAATACATTTCATAGACAGTCAATCACACGTATAATTTACAAAGCGCGAGGAAATCGGTCTCATCTCTTGGCAGGAAATTTTTGGTGCATTTTCAGCACCTGCTGTGATGTTTTACTTTGAAACTGAGCTCCGGGCAGAAATGTTTAAACCACATTCAAACCTTTGTGAGGTGTGAGTGTGTTGGGTTAGGAAAACGTAATTCATTTGAATAAGCTTCATAGTCACTAAAAACAAGTCTATGCAATTTAAAGGCAGCCCATAGTAGTGCATTACTGTGCTATAAAATGCACAAGCAGAGCTGGTGACAACAAAAACGGAGTAGCAACGCCATAACCAGCAACATGTCCCTGCAGCACAAAATTGTGCACCTTTAATTATTCAATGAGTGAGTTCTTATTCATTTTTTTGAAAAGCCGCAGTGACCGATAAATGCTTACTGGAATGCAGAGTTTCCAGGTCTCATCTGTGATTACATCCTGTAAGACTAGTCTAGGCTGCTGCTTCCCCAGGGCGCAGTCTCATAACGTTGCCACTTCAGTGGGTGGGATAGGGAGGGGCATCTCAGACTCCTGGTCAGTTCTACCCACTGAATGCATGATTTCATGGAGACAGGTCATGAGACTTGTGATCGGTGTCACCCATCATTACATCTCACTGCCACAAACTGCCTACACTCACGAACATTGTATGCACAATTCCCTCAAGCATGGTGGAAATTGTCCAAAATAGTGCCAGCAAACATTAACAAAATGTGACGTTAGCACTTTCTTGATCCCTCCCTCATACTACCCGGAAATAGCTGCCTTGTGTCACATTCACAGATGTCACAAATGTTAAAAAAGGCAAATTTATCAAACTATGCAAAATATGGGAAAAATACTATTTTTTGGGCCCAGGTTAACATGGGATGCATTGTGATTTTCATGCAGTTTGGAGTGCAAATCTAACGCGGTTGTAATAGTCTATGGAGCTTAAAAATCAAACGAAAAACACAAATCGCATCACATCTTCAATAAAGGTTTTCACTTGACATTCAAAATCTTTGCGTTCTGGAATGCATCTGAACTGGAAGAGATTTGTGAACCAGGGCTCAATGTGGGAAATCGGGGTAAACTATCCAGAAATACAGCCATCAAGTTTTTACATGCAAATAAAAATATTTAACCACTAGCCTTATGGGCACTTTTACCCCATTCCTGCCCAGGCCAATTTCCAGCTTTCAGCACTCACACACTGACAATTGAGCGGTCATGCAACACTATTCATATCAAAATTTGTATCATTTTTCTCACAGAAAGCCTTCCTTTGGTGGTATTTAAATCACCACTTGGTTTATTTTTCGTTAAACGAAATAAAGATCGAAAAGGTTAAAATAAACAAACACAACATTCATAGTTTGTTATAAAATTTGCAAACTGGCAATTTTTCTCCTTCATTGATGTGCACTGATGAGAAGGCACTGTTGGGACTGCACTGATAATCATTGCCCTGATCAGAATTGATGTCCCTTTAACACAAGCATTTTTCGGCTCTCCTCATGCGGTCTGTGTGAGAAAAGACAATAACCAGCCTGTGTTTACATCCATGATCAGCTGTCATTGGACACAGATGCACACGGTAAATGGTTGCTGTGATTGGCCCTTTACCTCACTCTGAGATCAGCCGAGTCCAAAGGACTTGGAAATCATAGTGCAATCGTGGGAGAACGATTTCATATGTCAAAAGGTTTAATTTCATATCCACTTACCTTCATCCTCCTCCTCTTCTCCCTCACCACCATCTTCAACATAATCATCATCATCCTCTTCATCCTAAGGGAAAAAATAAAATGGTTTAAGAGAATTGGCTTTACAGGTTTCCCCAACTAAGCTTTTTATAGAATAGTCTTATTAGAACAGATCGTCTCACTGCAGCACACCCGTCATGGGACAGGTGTACATGGATACCTGCAGGCCCCCAAGCTCCGCCCACCTTTGTGTGCAGCTCAATACCAGCAGAGTTTGAGAAGCCTTCCTGCCATTTATTGAACACCTTGAGCTGCACACACCCACATAAAATTATCCACATTACATTTTCCTGGCCAAACTACGAAGAAAAAACATTCAACTAGCTCAAGGGTAATTTTAAACGTTTATGCCAATTTTAGAACATTTACTGGGTTTTCACAAAAAGTACAAGTATAACATATTTGACAATGGTACACAAAAAGTAAAACGTTGTTTCACACCACTTTTTCCACATCCACCAATATAGTATGAAGCACATAAATCATGTAACGTATTCACAAGATGTTGTACAGGTTGTCTTGAGAAAAAAAAAAAACATTTTAAAAAGAGGAAGTAAACCTTTACTTCCTCTTCGTTGCTCTGCATTACCCTGCAATGTAAAAAGCATAATAGGCTAGTATGCATCGCCACCAGCCTTGCGCATTACCCAAGTATATTTATTGAAGAAGGAAAACATTCACAAATGGAGTTTTAAAGCATAAGAGTCCACAATAGACAACAGCAACCAGGTCACCAGGACTGTGTCCAGTAAACCGGAGGACCTTGTGGATGGCCGACGCCTTGAAACGAGTCAGCCATTCAGAAGGTCCTCCAGTGTGCTGGACACAGTCCTGGTGACCTGGTTGCAGGTGTCTATTGTGGACTCTGTTATGCTTTAAAACTCCATTTGTGAATATGTTTTCGTTCTTAATTCAATAAATATACTTGGGTAATGCACAAGGCTGGTGCACCCTTTTCTTTTTACAGTGTTTAGACATTAATGGCTGTGTGTTATTTTGAAGGGACAGCAAATTTACACTGTTATACAAGCTGTACACTCACTACTTTACATTGTAGCAAAGTGTCATTTCTTCAGTGTTGTCACATGAAAAGATAGAATAAAATATTTACAAAAATGTGAGGGGTGTAACACATAATTTTTTAATGTAGGTACTTGTATAGCGCCGTTAATTCACGCAGAGCTTTACATAAGCATTGAACATTTACATCAGTCCCTACCCTCAAGGAGCTTACAATCTAAGGTCCCTAACTCACATTCACATATACTAGGGCCAATTTAGAAACTATCCAATTAAACTACCAGCATGCCTTTGGTGTGTGGAAGGAGACCGGAGATACCCGGAGGAAACCCACGCAGGCACATGGAGAACATGCAAACTCCAGGCAGGTAGTGTCGTGGTTGGTATTCAAACCAGCGACCCTTTTGCCGCTAGGCGAAAGTGACATGCATACATATATTTAATGTGTGCTTAGCCTACACATACATACTATCTATATCACACTTTGCTATAAAAACACACACACACACAAAAAAAAAGCCAATTTCTTCATAAATTTAGGCCAATATGTATTCTGCTACGTTTTTGGTAAAAAAAATAAACTAATCCCAATAAGCGTATATTGATTGGTTTACACGAACAATAAAGCGGCTACAAACTATGGGATATATTTATGGAATTAAATGTGTTTTTTTTCTACTAGTAATGGCGGCGATCAGTGACTTATAGTGAGGCCATGATATTGTGGCGGGCAATCCGACACGCACTTGACACTTCGCCTGGAATCAGTGACACTAATACAGTAATCAGTGCTAACAATATGCACTGTCACTGGCTGGGAAAGGGTTAACTGCTGCTTTTACCAAGGGAAGTAATGGATTCTAGTCCTTGCTTTACAGGAACACAGAATCCATTTCTTACTCCATCAGAACTGAGATATGCCTTGTTTACATAGGCATATCTCTGTATTGCCCATGATCGGCAGGTGCCGGAGGACATCGTATGCCCGGCACCCGCAGGTCAGCTTCTGCTGTGATCACAGCATAAGCGACCCGCCTGCAGCATGCGCATGCCCCCTGCAGGTGGAAATATATATTTAACACATACCTGATCCAGCACACAGCTGCCACCCTGTAGCAGTAAAACTGCTATAGGGAGGTCGGCAAGCGGATTATTTTAGGTTTCCTAGAAACTGTAGAAAATATTCAAAACAAAACTAGTTCTTGGTGAATCATAATGCTGACAGATCACAGAATTTCTTATGTATAAAAAGCAGGAGGATGGGTGCTGTATACACACAGATGGGACAAACTGAACTTACATGTATCTCTTCTTTCATTAAATACGATAATCCAACTTCCTCTTCCTCATCCCCCAAGTCCGATTCACCCTCCTCCTCATCTTCCTCGTCATCCTCTCCTGGAGGGCCAGCCTCATCCTCTTCATCTTCAGGATATTCGTATTCTTCACACTCTTCAGAACAAAAAGGGACAAAGTATTAACATACTTTCTGAACAATGCATTGCTGAACAGTCTGATCATTTCCTGATTCATCCCAACGTATGTCACAGTGTGTATGTATGGGACATTACCAGGATGTATTAGAATGCACTCTGTACTTGTGTAACATGATTAGGGGACGTGCAGCGCTATATATTTCTAATCCGGAATCTCAGACTTACAGAACACAAACAGCAAAATTAGGACTGTTTATATTCTGTCATTCATCATGTTACAAGATTACTACACACAGTAAAGCCCAGTAAGGATGTACATACATGTTTAGGTTTACAGCAAAATGATTTGCCTGTTAAAATGTGAACTTCTAAAATTCATGCCCCTGCGGACAATACCAGTCTATGACAAGCCATATGAGCTGACATTGGTATATCTAGAGGACCTATGTGTGAGATGCTCATACTGATACCAGTCTATAAGGCTTTTAGCATCAGCTTTGGCTCCAACCTGGAGCAACCGAATCAGAACCTCCACTTTAAACTACCGGTGTCAAACATACCGTCATCATCCTCCTCTTCAGAGTCTGGAGCCTCATTATCTTCCTGGTCGAAGCCATCTAAGTATGTGATTTGTGGAAGTTTGCAAAATATTTTGTCTCTGTAATCTTCTATGTTGGTGATCTCACAATTAAAGAGGTCCAAACTCTTCAGATTTTTTAAATTTGTCTGCAAAGAAAAAGTTCCCGATCAGAAAGACGTTACAAGTGCAATAAATCCAATAAAATGCTATATTAACTCAACTAGTGCTAGGGATTTACTCATTTTTCCTCAATCACGAACATTGTTAAAATGAATTAAAAAAAAAACCTCAAAGTGTACATATGTGGTGACCCCACAACATAGCTGCATTGGTTATGAAAGGTCAACAGCAAATTATAAAATACATACCATTTAGTATTTTAGGTGTATACAAACCCAAACAATTAAACTTATTTGCTCCTTTCATCGGTTTTCACAAAACGGCTGTGTTGTCAGCCTACAGCAAGCAATTAGGAGTGCATTTCTTGCACATTAACCAGTGTTTTTGTGCTTGCAATGTATTTAAAATGATAAAATCAATGTCAGTTGTATGTGAAAGAACAAAACACTGACAGATATGAAAAGTCTAGGCTCAAACTTACATCATCACTTGTGTGGGGATATAAAAAAAAAAAAAAAAAAACACTTAACAGTCAAGCACATGAATGGAGGAAAAAAATAAATACATGATGTACTTACAAGAGCTTCCACTGTGCTCAGATCCTTGATCTTGTTACCACTTAAGTTGAGGTAAGTGAGGTTAGAACACCTTTCTGCTAACACCTCCAGGCCTCCTGAGATACTGTTGTCACTGAGCTCCAACTAAAAAGACAGAACACATACTTGTCATCCTTTGTTGTTAGTGTTAGAGCTTCTGTCCAGTAAAGCACGGATTACACAATTTTACAAACACGAATGCAACTTGGTATATGAGCTTGTGCCTAGCCTTCTGTAGGGCTGAAAGGAAGGATTTTTCTAAAATGTAAAGCAAGCCTAACTTACCAGCTTAAAAAAAATAAATAAATAAATCACATTCACACACACCCACCCTTCTTGTAAGACAGAGATGCAATTTGGGTCCATGACGGGCTTGGCATAAGGCAGGAGGAAGAAAAAAAAAAAAAAAAACCCAAAAAACCCTAAAATCAAAAATCGCTTATGGACCTGAGGTCTCGGGAACGAGTGGCTATACATGGGATTGCAGCTGTAGCCATGATCCTGGCATATTTTTTTTAGCACCGGTTAGAGCTGCACGATTAATCGTATTAAAATCGCCCCCGATCTCCATTGGGCATTACCGCGATTTGTCTCACGTAAGGAAACTTCATTTAATGAAACATAGAATCGCAGAAAATAGTTACCACTAAGTCTTGAACCGAGAGACGGGTCTGAACCTTCAGAGGGGACTCTGAGTTCAGTGAGGCTGAATCATTTCGGAAGTCCGTTGAATGTAACTGAAAATAATGTCAGTTCAGCGCGACTCGTTCAGCCTGGGGTAATTGACGTGTCTTTTAGCGCCATTACGGGTTACCTCTAGCCCCCGCTAAAATTATGCTAATTAGCACGTCGAGATTGGCCACGATTTTTTTTATACGGTCCTAGTACCGATGTCGACGTTAG
>BLSH010291684.1:1644713-1655672 GCA_018402905.1 Glandirana rugosa | reverse complement strand
AAATGACCCTTTCAAAAAACTAAACAGTGCTGTTAGCCCAATTTTTTTTGTATATTCAATATGTTACGCCATGAGAATCGTGATCTTTATTCTAAGCAAAAAAAGTATGATTCTCATTTTGGCCAGAATCGTGCAGCTCTAGCACCGGTGATGGCCTTTCTGGTAAAAGTGATCTGAGTGGGTCTACAGCTGCCCCACTTTTGAAGGCCTTAGAAGACAAGACATTTCTTGCTGCATGAGCTGCTCCACACAGATCTCTGGTAGCTCCCCAGAAATGGCTTCAGAGGCTGAATCCAAACCCAGCCAGACTAGAAGTGCAGGGACAGCCAGGAATGCAACCAATGGACACTGGGTTTGACGTTGTGGCACTTTCCAGACCTAGAGTTTGGTTGCAGAGCATTTTCCGGTTCTACAGACACAGCCTCAGGTATGACACTGTCAAAAGGAAGCTACCTCACAGTTTGCATCATTGGGGACATTTTCGACTGGCTTCTAAATATCAACTGATCTTCCCTGGCCTGAAGAAAGCACCACAAAAGTATCCAGTCTTCTTCCACTGCTTGCCTACTGTACCCTTGGTCACTTCTTCCGCCTGAAACCTTTGGCACAAACTACTTGCGTTTGTGAAAACTCAAGGCCTTGCCTCACATTGGGCCTAGCTGCATTATCTCTATGATTGGAACATGTCTGCACCACCCACTACCACGGGTGATCTCAGAACATAGTCCCCTAATCGTTCTGGGGCACTTGCCTTGTATTTCCCCAGAACTAACAGCCACTCCTATTGTGTGAATGGGCTGAGGACTCTTCCATGTCCACTTTGGACTTGGGTTCTCTGCCTGCAGGAACTACATTGCATGTCAGAAGCACAATCCAAAAAGGCTATATTAAATTTTAATATGCAAAGCAAACTCCTCCATCCATCAATTCCATGCCTTCTTTTGCTGAGAAATCACCGTAAAAAATATAATTTACTACCTGGAATACATCTGCCCTTAGCTCAGGCATGCAAGCCAGGAGTGTGCGCTTAGATAAGAAACCCCATCCCCCACCATGAAGACTCCTGGGAAGTATGACATTTGCCTAGGCAAGAAACCAGGAAAAGTTAAAATCTTAAAAAAAAAAAAAAAACCCCAAACACAAGTAAATATGATATACTTTCCTATAGAATTTACAAATGCTTGCAGAATAAAGATTAAAATAGTCAATGGTGATTGAAAAAAAATGAAGTTCCACTTGAGACTGGATTGTCACCAACAGTCTCAGATTAAGCTGTATTGGGGTCTCCAAAATGTCTTGGAGGACCCAGATTTACAGGAGGTTGTTTCATAAATTATAGATGCAGGATGTACAACCTTGCACCTGTTCCAGGCCTTGGGTCTTTTAAAGCCCCTACAGTTACAAATACCTCCCCCCTTCATCTGCTATTTGATTTGTTCCTCTACTAGGATTGTAAACACCCTGAAGGTTCCTGGACCCCAAGTGAGAATGTACTCAGACGTTTTTCCTTTTGAGATCATCCGGAGCAGTTCTTTGTAGTGTGCCATCTCAACACTTAGGGGGACAAGTCATAGTGCACAGGCTAAGCCCTCGTGTCTGGAACCATGTTCAGCTGCCCCTTGCCTTCTTAATGCACTGAAGTGTCTCTTCTCAGGTCTGTGTGGATTCTCCACATCCTGGCCCTTTCTTCAGGAGTTGCACCTTCTGTGGTGCTTGGTACCCCCTAGATTTGCCCCTGCTCCGAGGGACCCCATGACCTTATGAGTTAGCTGGGATCAGCTTGCACAGGGAGGAACAATGAGGGCCTGATGGTATCTGAAGGTTTCTTCCTCTGCTCAAAACGCATAAGGTTATGGTTTTAAGTCCATATACAGTGCCTTGAAAGTATTCATACTCCTTGAAAAACTTTCCACATGTTATGTTAAAACCAAAAAGGTAAAAGTATTTTCTTGGGATTTTGTGTGATAGACCAACAAAGTGGGACATAATTGTGAATGATAGTCTTCAAATTTTTTTTTTTTTTACAAATAAAGATTTAAAAATTGTGGTGTCCATTTGTATAGCACCCCCCTGAGTCAATGCTTTTTAGAACCCCCTTTCACTGCAATTAAAGCTGCAAATGTTTTTGTGGATTTCTCTACCAGCTTTGCACATCGAGAGGGACAGGTTTGCCCAAAATAGCTCAAGCTCTGTCAGATTGGATGGAGAGCGTCTGAACAGCAATTTTCAAGTCTTGCCACAGATTCTTAGTTGGATTTAGGTCTGCACTATGACTGGGCCATTCTAACACATGAATATGCTTTGATCTAAACCATTCCATTGTAGCTCTGGCTGTATGTTTAGGGTCGTTGGTGAACCTCCACCCCAGTCTCAAGTCTTTTGCAGACTAATAGGTTTTCTTCTAAGAATGCCCTGTATTTTGCTCCATCATTCTTCCCATCACCTCTGACCAGCTTCCCTGTCCCTGCTGAAGAAAAGCATCCCCACAACATGATGCTGCCACCACCATGTTTCACGGTGGGTATAGTGTGTTCAGGGTGATGTGCAGTGTTCGTTTTCTGCCACAGAGTTTTGTTTTTAGGCCAAAATGTTTAAACTTTGGTCTCATCTGACCAGAGCACCTTCCTCCACATGTTTGCTGTATCCCCCACTTGGCTTCCCACAAACAGGACTTCTTAGGACTTTCAATATTGGCCTTCTTCTTGCCACTCTTCCATAAAAGGGCAGATTTGTGGAGTCCTGTGGACAGATTCTCCCACCTGAGCTGTGGATCTCTGCAGCTTCTCCAGTTACCATGGGCCTCTTGGCTGCTTCTCTGACTAATGCGCTCCTTGCCCGGTCTCTCAGTTTAGGTGGACGGCCATGTTTAGGTGCACGGATTGAACAGCGCTCCGTGAGATGTTCAAAGCTTGTGATTTTTTTTTAATACCCTAATCCTGCTTTAAATTTCTCCACAACTTTATTTCTGACCTGTCTGGTGTGTTCCTTGAACTTCATGATGCTGTTTGTTCCCTAAGGTTCTCTAACAAACCTCTGATTGCTTCACAGAACAGCTGTATTTATACTGAGATTAAATTACACACAGGTGGATATTTACTAATTAGGTGACTTCTGAAGGCAACTGGTTCCACTAGATTTTAGTTTGGGGTATCAGAATAAAAGGGTGCTGAATTATAAATGCACGCCACACTTTTCACATTTGTAATAAAAAAAAAAAAAAAAAAGGTTAAACCATTTATAATTTTTCTTCCACTTCACAGTTATGTGCCACTTTGTGTTTGTCTAACAGAGGGGTCTCCAAAGTAAGGACTGCGGGCCACATCTGGCCTGCAACACAAGTTGTCAGACTCCCGCAGGGTCAGTTCTTGCACAAGCTATTTCGGGCAGCAGGAACTGCACTGCATGCTCACCCCTGACAGTATGCAAAGCAGGTCCTGCAGCCCATCGATACGTGCCCAACCTGGCGCCTCACTAGACTAGTTGTTGCTTGCTAGGACCTGCTGCACTTCCTGGGTCCCGCCCCCGCTGTTAATATCGGTGTCCTAGAATTATGCCTACAACATGCCTGCGTAACAGCACTGAAGCCAGACACAGATGTAAGTGGGGCACAAATATACAGAAGGGGGGCTCTGATGAGGACACTAATGTGCAGCAGGGGGTCTGATGGACCAAACATATGGAGGTGTGATAGTAAGGCACTTTGCACACTGGAAGTTTAGCCCCGTGCATGAGGTTACAGCTTTTAGGTGCGCAATCCAACTCTACTGCTGTCAGCCTATCAAATTCTATTCTGCTGCAGATATAAATACATTAAACCTGATTTTTTCAGCCTGCGAATATGTGAAAAATGCACAATGTGGCCCTCGAAGTGAAGTTTGGAGACCCTTAGTCTAAAACAAAATACATTTACATTTTTGTGTTGCAATATGACAAAAGGTGTAAAACTGGCACTTTTTTTGATTTTTATGTTAATTTCTTTACAGTACACAATCTCGTTTATTGTCACCACAGAGCATTGGCAGGCAACCTTGGCACAGCTGTTTTTAAAGTCCCATAAGGCACTGCAAGACAGAGCCACAGGCATGATGGCATTTGCAGTTTCAATGCAGCCAGAGTGCCAAAGTTGCCTAACCCTGACAGAGGGACAATAAGGGGGGACCTTCAGCAAGCAATGCAAGTGGTCTCTTCCATGTGAAAGTCCATCCCCAACTTCACACATTTTAAACACTCCTGAGTGCTACAGCAGTCACCCAGCCCCCTTTTATATATGCTGGACAACTGGTTAAGCTACACAACGCACTATAATGTTCATTATAACTACCGGTAGTAGATTGCAGCACTCAGCTGTTGCAGAGCTTAAATCAACATTAGAAGTACAAGACATCAGTCATTGACAAATCACGGAAATCAGGGCTAGTAAATTGCATCTGGCTACAAAACAAAAACAAAAAAACACACACAGACAACACATGACTTACTTTTCTGAGTTTTGACAGCTGCGGAAGCTTTGCCAGAGAAGAAAGTTCTACGTTGGCCATGCTGAGGAATTCCAACTCTTTCAATCCATCACTCAAACCCTCAATCTCTCCATCACTAGACCGGCAATTGTCTAAAACCAACTCTGTCACCTGTTCAGAAAACAGAAGGGTAAATGCTGTTACTGCTAACAGGTGGAAGGCAGAAAACACAAATAATCAGGAGGGGGACTTTTTTAATCTGAATGTGAAAGTAAATGAAGCAGTTCATATTTGTGAAGAGTGGGGGCTCTTTCACATGTGCTTTCCGTGTGAAGGGTCTGTTTCTGCTCAGCGGGTATCGATCCGCCAAGCCGACGGATGGCAGCACAGTCTCCGCTCACTGAGCAGAGATGGAACTCTCAGAGCTCCGCTCTGCTCTATGGGGAAAGGATGACAGCGGACTGCCTGTCCGTTGTCATCTGATTCACTCAGATTCTACAGACGGATGGAAAATAGGGTTTCCGTCCGTCTGTTTTTCGCAGACAGGATCGGAGAGCAGCGGGTGTCAGCCGCCTGAACAAAGGACAGGAGGACCTAAACAAAATGCCCCTGTTAAAGGGCCCTTAGGCCTCATGCACACTGGATGCTTGGGGTGTCTGACTTTTTCTGCCTTTAAATGCCCCTGCATGTTAGCCGATATGTCTATGCGTACACAGGGAGAAAAAGCACAGCCAGAGCAACTTCAGCATGCAGCGCCGCCGCCCCCAATACTTGCCTAAGCCCAATCTAGTAATGTGAAGACCCAATGCTCTCACTCTTGATTGACAGCAGTGGGAGCCAATGGCTTCTGCATTTCAGCCAAATCACAGCCAGTGAGGTGGGGGAGGGGCTGAGCCATGCTCTTTGTCTTCTAGACGCAGAGCACCGGCTCGGGAGTGAGCATGCACTAGTGCCCTAACAAGCAACTTGCTATGGGGGCATTCGGAAAAGGGGAGGAGTTAAGAGTGTCGTTGAGGGACCAGAGAAGAGGAGGATCAGTGCTGCTCTGTGCAAAACCACAAGTATGATGTTTAAAAAATTCAAAAAAAGAAAAGAAACAAACGCAAAAATGCTTGACATTCAACGTGTTACATGCGTCTAAGTGTTTTTTTCTGCCAAAGCCGTTGCCAAGAGGCAAGAAGTCTAGGAGAGATTAGCAAAATGTCCATGAGGCCTTAATTGTTCAAAAATTTTGCATGATATATCTATTAACTCACCACTACTGTACTGCAACTGACAGCATATTCGGGGGGGAAAAAAAAAAAAAAAAAAGCTCAAACTGAGCGCATTTTGATTTGCATAAGCAGAGGAAAATGAAATGCAACAGTAGATCTAGAAATTTAGAACGCAGACCAGGCTCGACATTTACAGATGAAGTCAAGATTTGCATTTGCTCTACTATTGTGATTTTTTTTATACACACAGACGTTGACTAAATGTACTTCTCAATATACATCTGAATTTCCCATGTTTGTGACAGGTTTACTTAAAGCGGAGTTCCACCCAAAAGTGGAACTTCCGCTTTAAGTCCTCCCAGTTACTTCCGCTCCGGTCGCCTTAGGCAATCGGAAGAAGGTCTCCTTTCCCCTGCCTCCCGAAGTCTTCTGGTACACAGGACAGGTCCTAAAAGACCTGGTGCCTACAGTAGCAATGCCGGCGCCGGAGGGGGAGAGGAGCGAGGCTCCGTGCGGCTCCATCGCTGGACCAGGAGACAGGCGAGTGTCTATTAAAAGTTAGCAGCTACACTTTTTGTAGCTGCTGACTTGACATAAGGAAAGGGTAGAACTCAGCTTTAAAACAGTTACCAATTCTATCAAGAGATAAAAAAAAAAATTTTAAAAAAAAAGTCAAACTTTTAAAAGAAGTACAGCCAAAGCTTGTATGTAGAACGTTCTGCATTCCTGCGACCCGGTTTCAGCACAGAGCAGGCTGAAATCTGGTCTCTGCTGATGTCAAAGAGTCGGTCCAGGCTCGACGTTGTCATGACTATGGAGTGGAGATCCACCCAGAACCCTGGACCGGCACAGTGAGCCACAGAGCCAGCCACTCCTTTCCCCTCAACAACCTAGCACGCCAGTGAGCAAGGAGGGAGCAGAGAGCTGTTACTGAGTCACCAGCTCTCTGCTTGGGGAGCTGAGTACCGAGCGATCGTCAGTGTTCGATCGCTCGGTTCTCACGTGTTGAAGGTGCCAGGGGACAGATGCAGCATCAGACTGATGTGGCCATTCACCTAGGCAAGTATAAAAGCAAAAAAATAAATAAATAAAAAATAAGCTCATACTGCTTTCAATTTTAAAATGATTCATACAAATATTACAGGATTTATATAGCACCAACAGTTTGTGCAGCGCTTTACAATATAAAGGGAGACAATACAGCAACACCACAAGAGCGTTAGGCGGGCCCTGCTTCTGGGAGCTTACAATCCCAATAGAAATGTTTGGAAACCATAAGTGGTCTGTCTCTATAATGGCACAATGTGCAGCGATGATGCAGCAATACCATGACCTAACCGGTCACTAATAAACGTGGGTACAGCACTGTGTAATCTCTGCTGCCTTATCACTATAACAGGGCACCGATTGAGAAACACATTTTAAACGGTCAGTCACATGAAAAATATGCAGTGCAACATTTCTTGGATGGTTACAGGATACAGGGAGGGTTAAATCGATGGTTAATTAGGCATGTTCTCATTTATAAAGATGTGCAATTGGTTTAACGGAGCAACAATGTCAAGCTTTTGAGGTTAGCATTTGCAACCACAATGTTCACATCTTACAGTAAATCTTTGTCAAGTGCACATCTTTATGCATGTTGGAAGTAGCACATTTTGTGACCACAATTGCAGGCGGTTGGCGTTTCTGAATGGCCACCTGCAGCAATTCCAAGAAACTGCCAAGTATGCTGCCGTTTTGCCTCTGCTTGAATTGGAGATCACTCCCAGCAACAGGTCCAGTATAGGAGTAGTTAAAAAAAAAAAAAAAAAAAAAAAAAAAAAAACAAACACCCCAACAATTTCCATTCCTTCCCATGCTACCCACGTCTGCCACATACAGCAACCATACATACAGTTCTGTCAGCACGCGCCCCTTCCAAAAAAACCCTGATGATTTTCTGATGTCATCTTGGGTCAGCCATGCAAACGGCCAGAGCCTGCAGACCCAGAAGGAAGACAGCATGGAGGATGGAAAGCCTGTCAGCAATGACAGCCCACCGCTAGAGGGCTTTATTTTCAGGGAAGTCTTTCATAAGGTGCTAGTATGCAATGCATCGTATCACATTAGGACATGGACTTGCAGGGTACTGGACCCCCCCCCCCGACTTTACTACCGCTTTAAGCCCTGGTTCACACCAGTGCGGCTTAGAAGTTGTGCCATTTCCTAGGACTTCAAAGAAGAATATTTAGTTCCTTCCAATTTTTCCTACCTTTTTAAGAATGTTTGTTCAACTTTGTAATTGCTAGTATCTTTACAGCCACTGACAGAAAAATTCTAAGGAGCAGAATAGAAAACTATTCCCGAAGTTTGACAGTGTATGTAATTTATGAAAGAAAACCCATTCATTACATTGTCTAATGTACAAAGACTTTTCGTATGAATATTCTTGCCCAAAAATCGATACTTATATGGCCAACATGAGACCTGTAGTAGCAGCAGTATGTTTTTATCACCTGTCATAATGGGGTTAAAAACAAAAATGATCCCTTTATAGTACAAAAACAGCAGGTAAATCACTAGAGTGGTTTAATTTCTTTACTTGTGATTGGAAGCTTTCTGATCATGTGACCGTCACACAACTATCACATGATCAGAAACCCGGCAAAACATCTTAAATGGCATGTACCGACATGTATGGATGGAGTACTGCGCTGTATGTACCGACATGTATGGATGGAGTACTGCGCTGTATGTACCGACATGTATAGACCGTGTACTGCGCTGTATGTACCGACATGTATAGACCGTGTACTGCACTGTATGTACCGACATGTATAGACCATGTACTGCGCTGTATGCAAGTCATGTATAGACCGTGTACTGCGCTGTATGTAAGTCATGTATAGACCGTGTACTGCGCTGTATGTAAGTCATGTATAGACCGTGTACTGCACTGTATGTACCGTCATGTATAGACCATGTACTGCGCTGTATGCAAGTCATGTATAGACCGTGTACTGCGCTGTAAGTCATGTATAGACGTGTACTGCGCTGTATGTACCGTCATGTATAGACCGTGTACTGCGCTGTATGTACCGACATGTATAGACCGTGTACTGCGCTGTATGTACCGTCATGTATAGACCGTGTACTGCGCTGTATGTACCAACATGTATAGACCGTGTACTGCGATGTATGTACCGACATGTATAGACCGTGTACTGCGCTGTATGTACCGACATGTATAGACTGTACTACGCTGTATGTGTGCTGCTCTCTATTTCTTGATGTGAAAACAATGCATTCTGTATGTAGGCCAACTAATCGATTATGAAAATAATTGATAACTATTTTCATTAATTATGTAGATTCGTTGTTCAGCCCTAAAGTAATGTTACTTCGTATCACATCTGAACAGTGTTTAGCACTGGTCAGTACGTCTTCTTTTTTTACAGTAGCAGCTATAAGGCTAAGTTGAATTGGGTGGTCAGGGGCAGCAAGCATAGGTCGTTTATTAGGGTTTTTTCCTGCATGACTGCCCACCTACTAAGTGACAGTGGCTGCTCAGGTCTGTTCCTGGGGGTTTGTAGGAGTGTAGCACCCACACTGTCTAACTGGTTAGGACAGGTATTCATATTGCATAGTTTTGGTAAATCTAAATTTGATTTTACAGTCAAATGGCAATATGTATAGTGAGCCTTTAAGACCCCTTTCACACAGGCAGTTTTCAGACGTTTTAGCACTAAAAATATCGCCTGAAAACGGCCTCTCAATCCTCAGTGTGAAAGCCTGAGTGCTCTGACACTGGGGCGGTGCGCTTGCAGGATGGGAAAGAAAGTCCTGCAAGCAGCATCTTTGAGGCAGTGTGGGAGCGCTCTATGCATCGCTACTACAGTGCCCCTACCATGGCAATGAATGGCAAGTGCTTTGGAACTGCCGCAACATGGGTGCTTTTAACCCCTAGTTAACAACCCACCCCTTCTGGGGGGGGTTAAAAGCACCCCACTAGCAGCGGCACAGCGCTGCTAAAACTAGCGGTGCTTTACCACTACTGCCGGGGTGTGAAAGGGCTCCAAGGCACCCAAAGAGAGACACAAGTCACATACATGGTCACAGTTCGAGAACAGAAGCATTTATAACATTGTATGCTAGCAACACTCAGAGCACCGGTGTTTTAGCTTCTCCGCCTCAAAGAATGCATGCACTTTATATAATCAAAACTGCTTTCTTTACGATAACTCCCCACAACTATGCCATATAATAAATTGCTATTATTCTTAATATAAAGTATTTGAGGCAGCTTCCCTTCCCTGCCATGATCTCAAACACATCTACAGCAAATGAAGGAGTCACAGGGTTTTTGTATCAAGTGACCTACATCCTGAAACATCTGCTGAGTGTAACAAGTCACTCATACTGGTGGAAGCTGACAGCCGGCACGCGGGGGCTGCAAGATGATCGCTTCAACAGCAGCTGTCCAAGCAAACAGGGGCATTATTAAAAGATTACCGAAACCTCAAGCCACACACAAAACCATCAATGAGTAAAGCAAGGCTGTGGACATCAGTATAGCCTTCAACTTTATAACAGACAGCTGAACTGCAAGCAAACCCTTTAAAAGGAATCTATGAAGATGGAAAAAGTTGTGGCTGCTGACTATTAAATATGAGACTCCGGGGGTAATACACACACACACACACACACACACAGGCACACGCACACACACGGGCGCACACACACACACACGGGCACACACACACACACACGGGCACACACACACACGGACACACACACACACGGACACACACACACACGGACACACACACACACACACACACACACACACACACGATTTATATAGTGCTAACAGCTTACACAGCGCTTTACAACATAACAGAGCAGGCGGAACAATTACAACTGAATACGGTATATCTATCAAGGCTGCTATGCACTGTACTATGGCAGTTACAATTAGGTTATTGTGATGGGTGTCAGTAGTCATGTCTGTACACAGAGGAGTTTACATACAGTAATTGTCAAAGCTGTACATTTCAAAACCGTGAGTAGACAGACATACGCAAAGAATGCAAGGGTGAATGAAAAACAATTACATATACCTAAGAAAATAAATGCATGCCAATGTGTTCAGGTTCAAGGCATAAAAAAACGGCAGGTTTTATTTGCTCGTAGATTGAACAGTGAAGTCATTTGGAGCCAAAAAAGGAGGAAACGAGGGGAGGAACTGTGACCCTACACACGACCCCACCTTCAGGGTGTGGTCTGTAATAGCAGTCGGTTTGGTT
>BLSH010291684.1:1632213-1639713 GCA_018402905.1 Glandirana rugosa | reverse complement strand
CAAAGTCTGCCATAAAGACCACGAATCTACACATCTGCAAGTCTTTATAGCCCGTGTTTGCAGCACAATTTTGCAACATGTATGCTCCTGTTCATTCCACCTACAGGGGAACTAAACTCTCATGCAGGGTCTCCCTGGAGCCCCATCACAGCCATTCTGACACAATGGCCCCAGGAGAGGAGGGACGAGCTGAACCCGAGTGGGGCAATGGCTCCACAATTATTGCTTGCATGTTTCATAAACACAGAGTCAGGTAAGGTCACATTGCTTACTGTACTTGTATTACTCATCCATACCTACATTATACACAAACACTTGTACTGTACCTATATAACCCTCATTCTATACATCTATAATGTACAAAAACCCTCATATCATGACTAATGTACATAAGCATTCAATCATACCCCCCATCCTGTACCCATATAGGGGGGAACCCCTCCCCCCATCCTGTACCCATATAGGGGGAACCCCTCCCCCCATCCTGTACCCATATAGGGGGAACCCCTCCCCCCATCCTGTACCCATATAGGGGGGAACCCCTCCCCCCATCCTGTACCCATATAGGGGGGGAACCCCTCCCCCCATCCTGTACCCATATAGGGGGGAACCCCTCCCCATCCTGTACCCATATAGGGGGGGAACCCCTCCCCATCCTGTACCCATAAAAATTTATGTCACACCGTATTTGCGCAGCGGTCTTACAAGCGTGCTTTTTTTTTTTTGAATAAATTCAGTTTTTTTTAGTTAAAAAATAAGAAAACAGTAAAGTTCGGCCAATTTTTTTCCATATTGTGAAAGATAATGTTATGTCGAGTAAAATGATACCCAACATGTCATGCTTCAAAATTGCGTCCGCTCGCGGAACGGCTATAAACTTTGCAAATTAAAAATCTCCATTGGCGACATTTAAAAAATTCTACAAGTTCGCAGTTTTGCGTTACAGAGGAGGTCTAGAGCTATAATTGTTGCTCTCGCTCTAACGATCGCGGTGATACCTCACATGTGTGGTTTGAACACTGTTTTCATATGTGGGCGGGACTTACGTATGCGTTCGCTCCTGCGCGCAAGCTCGGCGGGACGGAGCGCTTTAAATTTTTTTTTTTTATTTATTTTGCTTTTCATTTTTACACTGTTCTTTAAAAAAAAAAAAAAAAATTTGATCACTTTTATTCCTATTACAAGAAATGTAAACATTCCTTGTAATAAAAAAAGCATGACAGATCCTCTTAAATATGAGATCCGGGGTCAAAAAGTCCTCAGATCTCATATTTACACTCAAATGAGCGCAAAATAAAAAAAAAAAAAAAAAAAAAAAAAAAAAAAATCGGGCCCTTTAAGACCGTTGGGCGGATGTCATTTCTGACGTCATTTCCGCCGGCCGTGTTATGGAGCCGACTGAGCGGCTTCAGCCGCTCAGTGGGCTCACAGACACTGGGGGGAGAGCATCAGATCATCTCCGGCGCTGCCGGCGGGTCCGGTAAGCGGCGGAGATGACCGGAAAGCGGAGGGGGGCACCTCTCCCGCCGCTAAGAGATCTTGCTGAAAAAAACGGTATCTGAATGCAGATATCACCACTCAAACCCAAGGACGTCATATGACGTCCGGCGGTACGGAAGTGGTTAACCATTTAAAGACTAAACCTTTTCTCACATTAGTGGCTTACAATTAAATATCCAGTATTTTCTGCTAGAAAATTACTTGGAACCCCCAAACATTATATATTTTTTTAGCAGAGACCCTAGGGAATAAAATGGTGGTTGTTGCAATATTTTATGTCACATGGTATTTGCGCAGCAGTCTTCCAAATGTAATTTTTTTGAAAAAATGCACTTTAACCACTTCTTTACTGGGCACTTAAACCCCCCTCCTGCCCGAACCAATTTTCAGTTTTCAGCACTGTCGCTCTTTGAATGACAATTGCGGTCGTGCGGCGTTGTACCCAAACAAAATTTGCGTCCTTTTTTCCCACAAATAGAGCTTTCTTTTGGTGGTATTTGATCCCCTCTGCGTCATTTATGATCGCCGCTATAAACAAAAAAAGAGCGACAATTTTGAAAAAAAAACAATATTTACTTTTTGCTATAATAAATATCCAAAAATAAAAAAACAAATTTATTCATCAGTTTTGGCAGATATATATTCTTCTACATATTTTTGGTAAAAAAAAAAAAAATAATCGCAATCTGCGTTTATTGATTGGGTTGCGCAAAAGTTATAGTGCCTACAAACTATGGACATTGATTTATGGCATTTTTATTTTATTTTTTTACTGGTAATGGCGGAGATCTGCGATTTTTATCGGGAGTGCGATATTGGGGCAGACATGTCGTACGTTTTTGACACTTTTTTGGGACCAATGACATTTATACAGCGATCAGAAATTTAAATGTCCACTGATTACTGTATAAATGCCATTGGCAGTGAAGGGGTTAACCAGCAGGGGGCAGTGAAGGGGTTAAGAAATGTTCCCTGGGTGTGTTCTAACTGTGGGGGGGGTGGAGCTGGTCGGGACATAACAGATCTAACTGATCCCAGTGACAGGGATCAGTAGATCTGTCATGTCCCATTCACAGAACGGAGAACCGCCGTGTTTACATCGGCGGTTCCCCGTTCTGAGGCTGCTACAGGTGATCGGCGGGTCTCGGGCGGACATAGAGTCCGCCTGACCCGCCCACGCAGCGTGCGGCGGCCGCGAGAGCGCGCCTCCGCAGGCTGCGAGTGCGCGCGGGGGGTGCGCAAGGGTGAGGACGTCCATGGACGTCCTCCCGGATTTTCAGAGCTGCGCTGTAGCCGTCTTTTGGCTATAGCACGGTTCTGTACAGGTTAAGGAATAAAAAATAAAAAAAACTAAACAGTAAAGTTAGCCCATTTTTTTTTGTATAATGTGAAAGATGTTACACTGCGAGAAACGGGACCTTTATCCTAAGCAACAAAATTGTTATAAGGCCCTGTGTACCATTCAATAATTACCACTATCTGCAGCTGGGCTCCAATATTTCATAGTGACTGTGTTACATTGGAGTTATTGACTGGCTGCTCTGCTGTGAGTAAGCTGGGGTTAGGGGCGCAAATTACTAGTTTTACCCCAGGCGCTGACAACCCAACACTACGCTATAAAAAACTGGCTCCTAGATTCAAAGCAAGCCCTGCTGTACCCATAGAGGGGGGAAGCCCCCATCCTGTACCCATATAGCACACCCTCATACTCCATAAAAATCAATGCAAAAATTGTTATGTAGTCTGAGGCTATATATTCTGCAATATTTACATTTTTGGTAAACTCATTCAGTGAATCCAAGCTCTGCAAGCTGAGATAACATGCACTGCATTGATGCATCACACAATTTCACAGTAACCATGAGATACAAAGTTCAGGAATATTTCTTTATCCCGTTTTGCAAGTCTATGTACACTACAAACTGTATGATTGAATGGGTTCTGATATTGCTGTTTTAAAAACCTGACAAATTATTCTAAATAGGAAACCTTCATTTTGTTTCCAAATATTAAATATTCTAAAAGCAAGAATAAGTCCTTACATTTAAAGAGCACCTGTCATTTCACATCCATCATGGCAGCGCCTGTTAGCGGGTATCCAATCACCTGCTGTCACCACGTCCCTCACCTTGTTGTGTCACTGCCACATCACCAGCTGTCCCATTAAAGTGAATAGGAATGTCGGCGAGGCCACTGCGGGTCAGAGGAGCCGCTGGGGGTCAGAGATGATTTAAAATCAAGCCTTTTTACTAGTGATTTAAATCAAATCCACCCTGCTCATACTGTGCCTATACAGGGGAAACCCCTCTTACTGTATAGAGGTAGATCAATATATCGGGCCGACTTGGAATTTTGAAATTAATCGGCATCGGCTGATTGTGCAGTAAATTAGGCCAATTAATTTATGCACTAAGGGTACTTTCACACTGGGGAAGCAGCGGTAAAGCGCCGCTAGTTTCAGCAGCACTTTCCAGCTGTTATAGCGGCGCTATAGTACCGCTTATGCAGTCGGGAGCGGGGTGCTTTTAACACCCCCACCACAAGGGGTTAAAAACCATGCAGCGCTCCCAAAGCAGTGTTCAACTACTTCGGAAGTGCTGCCCATTGATTTCAATGGCAGGGACAGGGTGTATCACCGCTCACCGTACCGCCTCAAAGATGCTGCTTGAGATGACGGTCTCACCTGGACAGGAAACACAATCAAGAACAGAGTTTAAAAGGTCCTACCCTCCCTCTGCCCCTCAGTTGAGACAAAGTATTAGCCCACACCAGTGCAGAAGCGTAGCCTCTGTGTAGACAGACAACACCAACACATAACAGGGTGGGAAGTAGGCCTGCCGTCCTGGAAGAATTCCCAGAAACAGCGTTACAGGTAATTTTCTCCATTCATTCTTCCAGGACAGCACAGCTGAGATGATGAGCAAGGAGCTCAGGCCTACCTTTAGGGCAGGACCACTGCCTGCAGGACTTTCCTGCCGAACATCAGGTCCTGAGGTGATAACGCCACTCTGTAGTGCCTCAGGAATGTATTCTGGCTTGTCCACGTGGCTGCTTTAAAAATTTGGCCAATCGAGGGTCCCACCTTCTCTGCCCAGGAGGTTGCCAGAGAACTAGTGGAATGAACTTGCAAATGAACAGAGGCTGGTTTACACACCTGCTCATATGCCAGTGACATTGCTTGCCTTATGCACCTTGCCACAGTCGACTTAGATGCCTGGAGACCCTTCTTCTGGCCCCAGAAATTAATCAGCAAATGGTTAGACCTAAAACCTCGGTCTAAGTAAATCAAAAGACATCCAACATCCAAAGTGTGGAAGCTTGTTTCCCTCTCATTCCGGGGACTTCCACAAAATGAGGGGAGAACAATCTCCTGTTCCCTATGGAACCTTGAGGCCACCTTTGGGGGTTCTGTTTAAGTATCACCCTGTCCTCCAAAGTCAACAAAAAAAGGCTCTTTAATTGTCAGGGCCTGTAAGTCACCCATTCTTCTGACTGACGTAATTGCGAAAAGAAAGGCCATTTTGAGGGAGAGCAACTTAAATGAAGCCTGAGCCACTGGCTCAAATGGTTCCCTAGTCAGGGCATCCAGTACCATGGATAAATCCCACAGTGGGAAGCTATTTGATCTCACCGGGGATACCCTTCACCTGGCCAACAAAAATCTTTTTACGAGTGGGTCCAGGGCCAGCCTCCTATCCAAAAATACCGATAGGGCCGCCACCTGGACCCTAAGGGCCTTGACTGCCAGACCCAAATCCACCTTCCTGGAGAAAATCCAGAATGGATGGAACTGCCTGCTCCGAGACCTCTCTGCCCCAACACCAGTGAGAGAAGACCCCCCCACCCCCAAGACTAGCATATATGTGCCTGGTGATCGGCTTCCTGCTCAGGAGGGCATCAATTACCCTTTCTGAGGAGCCTTTAACTCTGAGGAGCTTTTTTTTCAAAATTTTCAGTTTTTTTATTTGTAGCGCAAAATATAAAAACCAAAGAGGTGGTCAAATACCACCAAAAGAAAGCTCTATTTGCGGAAACAAAATGATAAAAAATTTGTTGGGGTACAACGTCGCACGACCGCACGCAATTGTCATTCAAAGTGCAACAGCGCTGAAAGCAGAAAATTGGTCTGGTAGGAAAGCGTTCTAAGTGCCCGGTATTGAAGTGGATAATGAATTTAAAAAAAACACAAACTAAAAATGGTAAAGTTGCACTACTTGGAGGCTTGTTGTGTTTAATAAATGTTTAATTTAAGCAATTTTCTGTATCACTTATTACTTAAAGTAGAACGATGGTCAAAATGAAGAAATCAATATGTTATGCACCTATACATTCTGTTAAACATGTCACTGATTGTTTTGCAAAAAGCAGTAAGGATGGTGAGATGCCTTCTCCCCAGCTCTCATCTGCACTTCCTTTAGTGAGGTGACAACTTTACTTCCTGGTTTTTGAATTGCCTGTGTTGAATTGCACACATGTTGTCCCCATTTGTGTGTCTCTCTCTGTAGAAACGTCCTGACATCACTGGGGGAGGGGCTCCTATACCCATGGAAATCTCAGCCATTCATCCTGTCCTGATTAGGCTCTGCTCACAATCGGCCTGTAAAGCCTCACCCACTCCCAACTATGTCCCACCTTTTCCCGCCCACTGCCCTGTCTATAGAGCCAGCTGCTAGGTTGGATTTTGTTCTGCCAGTTTACAAAATTACACGAGAGCCGCAGCCAGGGAGAAGCACACAGATTAAGACAGATCTATGTGGAAATAAACCTGTAATGACTTGTACTGCTTTACATAGCACACACCCAGCTATTGATTGGCAGATGGGTGCGTGTTATGTAAAATAGACTGAGCACCATAGAAAGCTGGAGGACTGTTGGGAGAGACAGGAAATGACATCTGACCTCTGCTCAACTCCTCCCATCATCTCCAGCAGTGTATAGCAAAGAAGAAAAGAATGGGAGCTTACAGTCCACACTTGTAGCTACATGGTAGGAAAATCATTCGTTATGTTTATCATCATGTGTAACTTTCAGGTATTTATATGAGGATTCACTAAAATATGTATGTTGCCTTTAGTTGTACTTTAACTGTTAGATTTTAGGAGATGAAGGGGAAAAAAAAAAAATGGCCTAACAATCGGCCACCCCAATTTCTAAATATCGGCCAGAGAAATACCCATAGCGGTCTACATCTAATACCGTACCTATACAGGGGGGAACCCCCCATACCGCACCTATACAGGGGGGGGGGGGGAACTCCCCATACCGCACCTATACAGGGGGGAACCCCCCATACCGCACCTATACAGGGGGGAACCCCCCATACCGCACCTATACAGGGGGGAACCCCCCATACCGTACCTATACAGGGGGGAACCCCCCATACCGCACCTATACAGGGGGAACCCCCCGCATACCGTACCTATACAGGGGGAACCCCCCCCGCATACCGTACCTATACAGGGGGAACCCCCCCACAATCCGTACCTATACAGGGGGGGAACTTCCCATACCGCACCTATACAGGGGGAACCCCCCCCCGCATACCGTACCTATACAGGGGGAACCCCCCGCATACCGTACCTATGCATGGGGGACCCCCCCCCCACAACCATGCCATATACAGGGGGGGGGGGAACTCCCCATACCGCACCTATACAGGGAGGGGAACCCCCCCGCATACCGTACCTATACAGGGAGGGGAACCCCCCGCTTACCGTACCTATGCATGGGGGACCCCCCCCACAATCCGTACCTATGCAGGGGGGAACCCCCCCATACCTATACAGAGGAAACCCCCTCATAGTGTACCTATATAGGAGGAACCTATAGTCATGCTGGGGGCCCCCCCGATGAAGGGGTGATGTGGGGGGCCCCGATGAAGGAGATGAGGGGGTGATGCGGGGGGGCCCCCCGGTGAAGGGGTGATGCGGGGGGGCCCCCCGGTGAAGGGGTGATGCGGGGGGGCCCCCCGGTGAAGGGGTAAGTGGCCCCCCGGGGGGG
>BLSH010291684.1:1617346-1628929 GCA_018402905.1 Glandirana rugosa | reverse complement strand
CATCAGAGGTCCATTTTCACATCAGTGCCCCCCATCACATCAGAGGCCCCCCTTTACATCATAATCACCCCTTCACATCAGAGGTCCCCCATCACGTTAGAGGTCCCCTCATCACGTCAGAGTACCTTCATCACATCAGAGGTCCCCCCATTACATTAGAGCTCCTCCATTACATCAGAGGTCCCCTCATCACATCAGAGGTCGCCCTTCCAATCAGAGCTCCTCCATCACATCAGAGGTCCCCTCATCACATCAGAGCTCCTCCATCACATCAGAGGTTCTCCATCACATCAGAGGTCCCCCTTCACATCAGCGCTCCTCCATCGAATCAGAGGCCCCTCTCCACATCAGAGCCCCCCTTTACATCAGAGGTCCATCTTCACATCAGTGCCCCCCATCACATCAGAGGCCCCCCTTTACATCATAATCACCCCTTCACATCAGAGGTCCCCCATCACATTAAAGGTCCCCAATCACATCAGATCTCCTTCATCACATCAGAGGTCCCCCTTCAAATCATTGATCCCCCATCACATCAGAGGTCCTCCATCACATCAGAGCTCCTTCGTCACATCAGAGGCCCCCCTTCAAATCAGAGGTCCCCATCACATCAGAGGTCCCCCATCACATCAGAGGTCCCCCATTACATCAGAGGGCCCCCTTCACATCAGAGGTCCCCCATTACATCAGAGGGTCCCCTTCACATCAGAGGTCCCCTATCACATCAGAGGTTCCCCATCACATCAGAGGTCCCTCATCACATCAGAGGTCCCAATAGAGCTGCACGATTAATCGTTAAAAGATCACAATCTCGATTCAACCCCCGAAAATCTCAACCCCACACTTCCTCGATTCTATGTGACAGATGCAGAGCCATTCTGCCAAGTTTCAAAGCATTCCGGGCAGTCTGCCAGTTTCAAAACATTCTGGGCAGTCTGCCAGTTTCAAAACATTCTGGGCAGTCTGCCAGTTTCAAAACATTCCGGGCAGTCTGCCAAGTTTCAAAACATTCTTCAATGTTAACTATAAACATTGCAATGTTCTGTTCTAGATCATAGGAAGTCTGTAAAATTAGGTCAGTTTAACCACTTAAAGCAGAGTTCCACCCAGGTAAAAGTCAGCAGCTAAAAAAAGTGTATCTGCTGACTTTTAACAATCTGACCCTCACCTGTCCCTCGCTCCAGCGATGCGATCGCCCGAGGGCTTGCTATTCTCCCCCTCCCCTCGGTGGCACTGGCATCACAAGTGTGGGCACCCGGCTTTGGCTTCAAAGCCGGGTGTGCACTGTGCATACCTCGAGTCGCACTGCGGCTTATTAATGGCCGGTGTATCTTCTGGGACCTGTGACATGTCCCAGAAGATCGCTGAGGGGGGGGGGGGAGGTGAACTTCCTTCCGGAGCCGCGGCTTCAGGGGAGGAAGTGGACCCGGGACCCTGTGAAAACAGGGTCCCTGGTCCCCCCCCCCCCAAAAAAATGACATGCCAATTGTGGCATGTCGGGGGGTCACCTTCTCTTAAAGCGGAAGTTCCACTTTTGGGTGGAACTCCGCTTTAACCACTTCAGCCCCTGAAGGATTTCCCACTTTAGGACCAGAGCCCTTTTTGCGATTCGGCGCTGCGTCGCTTTAACTGACAATTGCGCGGTCGTGCGACGTTGTACCCAAACTAAATTTGCGTCCTTTTTTTCCCACAAACAGAGCTTTCTTTTGGTGGTATTTGATCATCGCTACGTAATTTCTGATCGCCGCTATAAACAAAAGAAGAGCGACAATTTTGAAAAAAACACCAAATTTCTTACTTTTTGCTAAAATACAAATCCAAAAAAAAAAATATAAAAAAACATTTTTTTTCACAGTTTTTGGCCGATTTATATTCTTCCTCATATTTGCGATAAAAAAAATTGCAATTGGCGTTTATTGATTGGTTTGCTCAAAAGTGGCCATGTTTACGGATGATGAGAATTCATTTTTGGGGTTTTTATTTTTTTTTTATATTTTACTAGTAATGGTGGCGATCTGCGATTTTTAGTGGTACTGCGATATTGGGGCGGACATGTCGGACCATTTTGACACTTTTTGGGACCATTGGCAGTTATACAGCGATCAGTGCTATAAAAATGCACTGATTACTGTGTAAATGCCATTGGAAGTGAAGGGGTTAACCTGCAGGGGGCGCTCTAAGGGTTAACTGTGTTCCCTGGGCGTGTTCTAACTGTGGGGGGACTGCCCTAGCAGGGGAAGGGAAGTGATCACAGCTTCCATATAGAGGAAGGCTGTGTTCACAACCCTTCCCCCTTCACAGAACGGAGGTCCGTGTTTACTTACACGGACCTCCGTTCTTTCACTCCGGGGGGGGGCATCGCGGGTAGCCGGCGGCGTACGAGGCCGCCGCACCCACTCCCTGGCCCTCCCTGAACACAGTGAGCGATCTCGCAGCTGCCGTCAGATGACGGCGATTTGCGATATCGCACCACTTTGTCGCCGTCAACCTGCGGTTAGCGGTCGGCAAGTGGTTAAACAACAAACCTTTTTCTGGCACTTGTTGATTTCAAGATAAAATCATTATTTTTTGCTAGATAACTACTTAGAACCCCCAAACATTATATATATATATATTTTTTTTTAGCAGAGACCCTAAAGAATAAAATGTTGATCGTTGCAATATTTTATGTAACACAGTATTTGCGCAGTGGTCTTTCCAACGCAATTTTTGGGGAAAAAATTACACTTTTGAAAAAAAACTAAACAGTGAAGTTAGCCCAATTTTTTTGTATAGTATGAAAGATGATGTTACGCTGCGAGAATCGTGAGAGAATCATGATCTTTATTCTAAGCAAAAAAATTGTGATTCTCATTTTGGCCAGAACCGTGAAACTCTAGGTCCAAATCACATCGAAGGTTCTCCCATCACACCAGAGGTCATCCTTCACATCAGAGCTCCCCCATCACATCAGAGGTCCCACCATCACATCAAAGGTCCTCCACCACATCAGAGCTCCTCCATCACATCAGAGGTCCACTCTGGTGCACTCGGAACAAGAGTAGAGATTTTTTGGATAAATTCTGGTGTCTCTTTGGCAGACTTTGGATGGAATAACAAAGTTTTGCACCACAGTGAGCAAGCCTTGTGCAGAGAAGCCAGAATATCGTACACTGAGGCCAAGAATAACATTTTTTTTTTCTTAGATTGGTGGATGGTGTCTCTTTTGCAGACTTTGGATAGAAATAACAGGTGCAGAAAAATTGGGCTTTAGGTGCTGGTGCCTTCATACCGTAACCTTATAGAGGTACTCTTGATGAAAACAAGAATTGGCCTTGTTGTAAAAAAATTTAATTTGATGCCCGGTTGAAAAGTTGGCGAAAAATTGGTCTTTGGGTGTTGGTGGTGCCTTCAACCCGTAGCCTTCTAGTACTCTTCTAGAGTGTATTCTTGATGAAAGCAAGAATCGGCCTTGCTATAAAAAATTTAATTTGATGCACTTGTCAAACAGGTGCGGAAAAATTGATCCCTGGGTGTTAATCGTGCGCATGAAACCTATACCAAAAAATTACTTTAACCATTTGCCGCCGCCCACTGTCAAATGACGGAGGGGTGGTGCGGCTCTCGGTCTGGGACGACGTCATATGGCGTCGTTCTAGAAAGTGCGCTCCCATGTGCCCTAGTGGGCACGCAGAGTGCCAATCCCAGCTGCACCATATTGCCAGGACACGGCACCACCCTAATCTGTGTAAAGCAACGCGGCTGTGGCTCTTTAACCATGTGATTGGCTGTGACAAATCACAGCCGGTCACATGTAAACTGTCAGGACACCTGGGGTCGGGTGACAGATGTGCACCGCTGGGGTGCAAATCGCACCGTTGAAGTGCGAAGCACACCGCTAAGGTTGTGGACCTATAGCTGACTGTTGCTAATGAGCTCCGGCTGGTACGGGAAAAGCCAGTAGGTATTCGCCAGAGCCTCTGATGGGGAGTATGGATTTGGCTGCAATTGGATCCAGGTCGGGTCCCCTAGCTCACGCTTGGCTGGCTACAGGTGGCAGAGAGGAAGCAGCAGCGTAGGAACAGCAAGGATAGTCAGTGGCCTAGCCAAAGGTCAGGCCACAAGCAGACAGGGACAGACGGAAGAGCACGCCAAGGTTGGGTTATCAAGCAGACAGGAGAAACAGAGAACAAGCGGAAGGTCAGGGTATCAAACAGGCAGGGATAGTCGGAACAAGTCAAAAGTCAGTAAATGGAAATAGACTCAGAGCATACGACGGGAACAACCACACACGAAGCCAAACACACACAACATTGATCGGCAAGGAGGCTTTGCAGCACATGGTCTTAAATAGTGTTTCCTTAATTAGAGACCGGGGTGGAGTTCACTGAGAGGAGATTACTTAGCCCACAGGTGGTGATGAGCATTGCCTCTAGGCTGACACAACTAAGAGGTAAGCAAACAGACAGGACATGAATGTTATTATGGGTTCATGACATAAACAAGGAAGTGCCGGTAATTGGCGGTCCTCGCCTCACACTGACAGAGTGTGTGGTGAGGAGAGCCAATCAGCGGCATCTGCTCACAGAGGACAGCTAGGGATGTAATCAGGACACTGATCATCAGTGCCCTGATTACCATTAGCACCACCTATCAGTGCCCACCAGTGCTACCCATCAGTGCCTTCAGTCATTATTGCCCATAAGTGCCGCCTCATCATTAGCAAAAAATAAAAAAAAACAGCAGTGATTAAATACTACCAAAAGAAAGCTCTATTTGTGTGAAGAAAATGATAAAAATTTCACATGGTTACAGTGTAGCATGACCGCGCAATTGTCATTCAAAGTGTGACAGAGCTGAAAGGTGAAAAATGGCCTGGGCAGGAAGTGGGTGAAAGTACCCAATATTGAGGTGGTTAAGATAAAATCAACACCCACAATGCTAGGACAGTCTTGCAGAGATTTGAGATTCCAATAACACATAGTAATCAGCGACATTGACATCAGGGGCTTGATAGCTGCTGCTAATCCTGGACTGATTCATTTTGTCAAATGTCAGCCGGTCAACGGAGTCTGTGGACAGACACGCTCTTTTAATCCGTCACAAAATCTCAGGCAGCACCAAATGCCTGACCAGAAAGCACGCCAGATGCAGGGCAGCCCATCAACTCAATTGCATACTCGTCAAGTTCTGGCCAGCGGTCTATTATCATGACCCAAAAACGCAGTGGATCATCTGCTGGAAAGCTCTCCATGTCTGTTTTCGCCCCTAGATAATCTTCCGCCATATGATGCAGATGCTGGCGATGGGATCTTGAAGCTGACAGCATTTTGAAACAGAGCACTGAGGTTGCCCCCTTCTCCACTGATCAGTTGAACATCAGAAGCCTCAAACCTAGCTTTTCCCTGAGACAGTAATCTACCAGAATCTGGAGAGGCATTACATAAACTCCTTAAAGCGGAGTTCCACCCTAAAGTGGAACTTCCGCTGGTTGGATTCCTCCCCCCCTCAGGTGTCACATTTGGCACCTTTCGGGGGGGAGGGGGAAGAGGACACCTGTCTTTAGACAGGTGTCCTTTTCCACACTTCCGGGAGTTCTGGCCGGCGGACGCGGCCGCTGACGTCAGAAGCCGGCTCCCTCCTCCCTGCTCGCTCTGCTACTGGCCGCTTGGCCAGTAGCAGAGCGTGGCAGAGCTCGCGCATGCGCGGTAAGGTGCCCGGCGTGAAGCTGTACTGCTTACACGTCCGGGTTCCCTTACCCGCGATGGAGGCGGCTGCACCCGTCCCCCGATCCGAAGATCGGCGGCGGGTGCCGACATCGCTGGAGTCCAGGACAGGTAAGTGTCCTAATATTAAAAGTCAGCAGCTACTGTATGTGTAGCTGCTGACTTTTAATTTTTTTTTTTAGCCCGGACCTCCGCTTTAAGGTGTCCTCAAGATATTTCATCCTGTGTTCCCTCTGCGAAGGCTGGATGAGTTCCGAGACTTTCCAATTGTAACGGTGGTCAAAGAGGGTTGCCAAACAATAATGATCCTTCTCCTTGATGCCACAAATTCTCGGGACCGCAAGTTTGCAGAGGCATGAGAAGCAGAGTCCTCTGGGTCACTGAGGATTACAGTATCTGGAACTGCCTCCTCCCAGCCACGTACTACTCTCAAGGTTTCTGGGGACTGAAAACCATCTCTTAAGGTTTGATGTATGTCTTCCTCTACTTCAATTCCTCCAAAACTGCTAGAATCCTCCTCCTCCCTCTCCTCTTGTTTGTTCTGTGGTGTAGCAAGAATGGTTTCTGCATAAAGCGGGCCTGGAGAGGAAAGGAAGTCCTCCTCTTCCTCTCGCTGCTCTGCCTCGAGTGCCCTGTCCATAATGCCACACAGAGTATGCTCCAGCAGGAACACAAGAGGGATTGTGTCACTGATGCATTCATTGTCACAGCTCACCATCCTCGTTGCCTCCTCAAATGGTGACTGTACAGTGCATGCATCCTTTATCAGCAGCCATTGGCGTGGGGAAAAAAAGCCGAGCTGCCCTGAGCCTGTCTTTGTGTCATCCTCACACAGATACTCCTTGACGGTCCTCTGCCGCATGTCAGCCGCTGGAGCATTGCCAAAGTTGAGTTCCACCTGGTGGACATATCACAAATCAGACAGTTTACAGGCAGGTGGAATTCCTGCTGAATTTCAGCCAGCCGAACACTGGCTGTGTATGATTGCCTGAAATGTCTACAGACTCTTCTGGCCTGCCTTAGAAGATCTTGCAAACCTGGGTACCTGTTTAAGAAACGCTGCACCACCAAATTGAGGACATGTGCCAGGCATGGCACATGTGTCATACGTCACATAGATTAGCAACTATCACAAAGAACCATAGAAAGGTTCCTTAATGCTAATTCACAGCGCCCTAGTCATTCCAGTTCAAGTGACTTATAGAGTCCAATGGTTAAAACAGTGTGTCATGTACCTGGTGGATGAGTCTGACTTATGCAGTGGATAACCTCCCGTACTACCCTGACTCGGGAACCCCTGGTAGAGTAGACAAGTGGCTCAGGAGTGCAGGATGGCACGAGGATCGGACTGGGTCACTGGTGTTGGTAGGAAGTCCGTTGGTGCACTCATGCACGAGAAGCGTGGTCATACAGGCCAGGTCGTGAAGCAGGCTGGCGGTGCAGTACAAGAGGAGCAGGCAGAAGGATGGTCGGGTACAGGCAGGGGTGTCAATAAGCAGGCAGCAGAGGTATAGGAGGGCTAGGCAGAAGAGTGGTCGTAGGCAATCCAGGGGTCGGTGCAGGCAGGAATCAGCAGAGTCAGGCAGGCCGGGTCATAGGAACAGAGAATCAGAGTCACTCGGGAACACACTAAACGCTGTAGATCAGACAGCACTTGCTGCAGGGTGCACTCTGCTTAAATAGAGCTGTTTGGCGCCGTTTCCAGCGCGCGCGAATGCGCACGGGCATGCGTGGACGCACACAAGCGCGCGCAAAAGCACCAAAAAAGCGCAAACAAGTCCTTTAGCACCTGTCTTCTTCTAACATTGCTCTCCCCCCTGCATTTGACCAGGTACTGAATTAAGCCCCCTCTTCTTCTGCAGTCGAGGATGGCCTCAACTTCGTACTCCTCCTCTCCATCCACAAGGACTGGTTCAGGCGGGGCCGTGTTCCTTCCTGGAAACAGATCCTTTGTCGCGAGTTTAAGCAGAGTGACATGGAATACTGGGTATACTCGAAGTGAAGAGGGTAGGTTCAGCTCATAGGCCACATTGTTGACCTTCCTCTTGACTGGAAAGGGCCCCATGAATCTAGGTCCCAGTTTCCGTGAGGGGCACGAAAGTTTTAGGTTCCTGGTAGAAAACCAGACCTGGTCACCAGGTTTCAGGTCCAGCTCCCACCGCCTCCTTCTATCGAAAGACGTTTGTTATACTCCTGTGTCTGGGACAGGGTTTCCTGAAGGAGCTTGTTATTCTTTTTGAGGAGGTTGGTGATGTTTTGCACAGCCGGTATGGCACTTTCAGGTACCACTTTGGGAAGAAAGGAGGGGTGGTAGCCGAGATTCGCCCAGAATGGTGACTGGTTGGTGGCCGAATGAACCGAGTTGTTGTAGGCGAACAGAGAGACCCAGTCGTCCTGGGCAAACAAGGAGTAACAGAGCAGATACTGCTCCAGGGCCTGGTTTGTTCTCTCCGTCTGGCCGTTGGTTTGAGGATGGTAAGCGGAAGAGAAGGCCAATTCAATTCCTAAAGTGAGCACAGCACCTTCTAGACCCTGGACGTAAACTGTACCCCTCAATCAGACACGATGTTGGTTGGTAGGCCATGGAGACGGACAATTTCTTTAACAAAAGTCTCAGCCGTCTGGACTGCCCAGGGTGTGCCCTTCATTTGGATAAAATGGGCCATGTTTGTGAGGTGGTCGACTACTACGAAGATGGTCGTAAATCCCTTGGAAGGGGGTAATTCCACTATAAAATCCATGGAGAGTTGCGACCATGGGCGTTCAGGGATAGCAAGTGGATTCAAATGTCCCCAAGCTTTAGTTTTGTCAACCTTGCTGCAAGCACAGGTGGGGCAGGCTTTCACGTATTCTCTGCAATCCTTATCGGCTGATGGCCACCAGAACGATCTGGAGAGCAGGTCTGCAGTCTTGCAACCTCCAAAATGTCCCACCAGTTTATGGTCATGGCTCAGTTCCAGAACTTCCAGACGCTGCTCCTCAGGGACAAAAATCTTTGTCGCGAACCACCACAGTCCATCTTGAAGGGTCACCCTGGGATCAGGTGAAGTAGGGGATCCGGCAACACATCTGAAGAAGTCCCTCCTTCACATCAGAGGTTCCCCATTACATCAGAGTTTCCTTCACATCAAGGGTTCTCCTATCACATCAGAGGTGCCTCATCACATCATAGATCCACCCATCAAATCAGAGGCCCCTCTTCTCATCAGAGATCTATCCATCACTTCAGTGTGTAGCCAGGTTCCACCTTAGGGGTGGCTGGTTGCAGTGGTCCACCTGTCACTCTGCCCTCAATCACACATTTCCTTTTATCCGTAGTCACAGAACAGGCCGGTTGTCACAGTCCTGGTGGTGGAGTCTGTCTTGTGTATGGAACAACCGCTCTTGTGCACCCGATTCAGGGACCCCTGGTAGAGCAGACAGGAAGTCCAAGAGTGCAGGATGGCACGAGAGCTGGAAGGTCACTGGTGATGGTGTGATGATCCAGATGCTCGTGCAGATCAGAGGGATGGTCGTGCAGGCTGGGTCGGCAACGGGCAGGCTGTGCGGTACAGAGGGGTCAGGCAGAAGGGTGGTCAAGTCCAAGCAGAGTTCGTTATCAGGCTGGCAGCAGAAGTACAGGAGGATCAGACAATCGGATGGTTGTGGAAAGCCGGGGTCGGTGCAAGCAGCAGATCAGCAGGTTAGGTCAGGCCGGGTCAACAGGGAACAGATAGTAGCACAGGAACAGCAGGTTGAGTTGAGGCTCACAGGTCACAGACGCTGCAGAACGGATAGCACTTGCTGCTGGGTCCAGCAGATTCAAATAGCGACATTTGGCGCCGTTTCCGGCACGTGCGCGCGCTCCACCTCGGAAACGGCCACAGAGCACCCAGACTGGGTGCTTTTCTAACACTGGTGCTTTCTTATTTTCTGTTTTATTAGGGGATAAATCTTGGATGGGGTAAGGGTGACTGTGGGATGCCCAATGAACCAAGAACACGGGACCTTCTATATACATCTCCGTATATACGCTTCTTCTTCTTCCAGCACACACTTGCTTCAATTCTCACTTTCCTCCAAGCTCCTCTCTCCTGCACATGCTTGGTTCCGGCCTAGCTAGCACATGATGAGGCCTGCGTTTCTGCAAGCAGGACCTCTGGACCGCCCATTACAGGCAAGGGCCATGGGCCCTCAAAGTGTAGCTGAGTATGTTTGTGCTAGCTAGGGTTTGACAGACTACTGCTCCCAGTCCATCCTCTTCCAGGCCATCTCAGCCCCCCTGGCTGCTCCGACCTGCTCCACTGCCCAGTGACACCACTACCCTGACTGGCTCCTGTGACCTCTTCAGACTGTCCACTGTATCCTCCCAGCCTGCTCCAGTCCACTTCCTCCAGCTCCCAGAGTGTGTCACTCACCGACACCGGTGGATCCTTTACAGAGCCCTTTTTCCTGTAGCCTCTCTGTTGGTCTCCTGCTCCTTGGTCAGAACTCCTCCGTGTGTTGTAAGAGGGGTTCCTTCCATTTCCCGAGCCTCCAGTCCGAAGGTCACCCCCCCAGACTGGGGACTCCCTCAGGGCCTTTGCAACACCTTTTACATCTCCAGGTCTTCCACCCAACACTCTCCTAGCAAAAATCTATTCTCTAAGCACCTATTCACTATGGGGACGCTACACTCACCCCCTAACCCTCAGCTGGTCCCCAGCTGATAAATTTAGAGAAAAAATTGCTCCGGGGCCCAGGAGCAAGGGCATCCCAAAATCAAAAAAATGAATAGGGGGAAAAGGGAACAAACTTGGAAGGGATGATATAAATAAATGAGTACAAAAATAGACTCTCTGCACATTATTTACATCTGTACATTACAATAAGCCTAAATACAGGTCCTTGCAGCTAACAGCATCCACAGTACACAATCTCCGAGCCAGAGCACTTCTCCCATTAGAAAAGTACTCTTCACACGGTAGTAGAGAAGAAGTGTTGACTCTCGCCGGAAGGGAATGGAGAGCCGTCCCATTCCAAGGATCCTAAGAGAAGAAACAACAACTAAACTACAATTAACTAAACAGCACACGGGTGAACAAGCCTCCCAAGTTGAGCAACAGACAGCATTTTGTAATGAAATTGTTTTTCCTGTCTGATCTGTCAGTGAAGGGAAGAAAGAACAAAAAAAAACTATTTAAGTTAGTCTTTTTCAGAGTTCTTGATAGGAGGGGCCCCTCCCCAAACAGCAGGCTCTTTAAAGTTTATCAAACAGGACCCGAGTGTCCTTCAACAGAAAGTTCCTCCATTGGGCACAGGGTGGCAGGCTGGTTTGTTCCTGCAAAGGTCAGGGAAAAAAAACAGAACAAAAACTGCACTGTACTCTCCAACAATCACTGCGGTGGGTCTATACTCAAACTGGCTCCACACAGCCCTTTTTCAAGCATAGTACTGGAGATCTGGCAACCGTTTTCGCCCCCCTTCTTCTGTCTCCCTGGAGATGGAGTAACTTTGGGTCGGCCGACCCACAATTTTTTTTTAACAGAAAAGTTTTATTAAAGAAAGTATTATTATGCAAAGCATGATCCAACATAGAGGCATAGAACATATCAAAGCATCCAATATCAAGTACATTCAGACATAGGCTCTTATTAGAGAGCCAATTAAGGTTATAATGAGGCTGACAACAGATTTTTATGTAGTGTCATTCACCAAAAAGAAAAAGTTTAACCTGAAGGGGACTTAATAGTACCTTACATGTATGAGGTTTCCAAATGGAAATTTCCCTAGTAATCCACTGTGGGAAGTAAGCAGTAGGTGTATTGGGAACATAAGCTACGAGGGGGGGGAGAGGGGATGGGAAAACTATACAAGATACGGAGATACAACCTAGTACGAAACGTATTATTATGAAAGA
>BLSH010291684.1:1590965-1601609 GCA_018402905.1 Glandirana rugosa | reverse complement strand
AATTCATTTTTGGGGTTTTTAATTTTTTTTATTTTTTACTAAAAATGGCGGCGATCTGCGATTTTTTGCGGTACTGCGATATTGGGGCGGACATGTCGGAACGTTTTGACACTTTTTTGGGACCATTGGCATTTATACAGCGATCAGTGCTATAAAAATGCACTGATTACTGTGTAAATGCCATTGGCAGTGAAGGGGTTAACCTGCAGGGGGCGCGCTAAGGGTTAACTATGTTCCCTGGGCGTGTTCTAACTGTGTGGGGGCTTGCCTAGCTGGGGAAGGGAAGTGGTCACAGCCTTCATGTACAGGAAGGCTGTGATCACAGCCCTTCCCCCTCACACAGAGCGGAGGTCCGTGTTTACTTACACGGACCTCCGCTCCTTCACTCCGGGGGGGGCATCACGGGTGGCCGGCGGCAATCGAAGCCGCCGCACCCGCTCCCTGACCCCCCCGAACACAGTGAGCGCGCGCGCGCGCCTCCGGCGGCGCGCGCACGCTCACAGTGGCTCTGTATCGCGGCCACCGTCGTGTGTCGGCGATTCGCGTTACAGAGCCACTCTGTCGCCATCAATTGCCGATCAGCCGTCGGCAAGCGGTTAAAAGTGATTTTGGCTTAAAAATGGCCTGGTACCTCAACAATAAACTGTAAACTGGTAATTAATTTTGCTGACAATGTATTTAATAAAGCTTGTACAATGTGGATGTTTTGATTTTTAAGCTGCCTACTGTCTCTCCTGTTTAAAATATGGATAATTCAATTTTTTATGTATTCATTCACAGTGTATAGTGAATCAGCAAAATATTTAGCTTTTTTTTTCCCCAGGTGAAAATACAAGTTGATTTTGTGACTAAAAGCTGACTATGGTCCCTCCTGTTCAAAATGAAACCTAACTAAATAGCTTAAATAATGTTTTATGAAGTTATTAAATTATTTTATAATTTTTCCTGTAAAATGTATATACTTAATAAATGTGGCTTTCCGGCCTGCAAAAATACATGTGTTCTGTCATTTCCAATACGCAAACTAAACAAAATTTATCTAGTAGATCAACAAACAAATACAATTTACACCACTCAAATGGTCCAATCTGTTATCCCAACCAACTGGCCACAATGTTTGCAGGTGCTGGTCGGTTTAAATACTGGCTCGTCAGACACATGGAGGACTACACAAAATGGCACCCATACGCACACTGCTTCCGCATGTAGTGAACTCCTCTTAATAAAAATGGCTTCAGCTTGGTCTTCTACCCATGGGAGAGCCCCCTCTAACATGCTTTGTCCAATAAGCCTACTATAGAGGGTTATATGATGTGCAGTGTGCCTCTGTAATATTTCTCATTTCTGTGTCTGACCTTATCCATTGTAATTTTATTTTTGAATTAACAATGCTTTATCTCTCACTCTTTAAATATGGACTACTAAAAATGCTTACATGTTGCACACCCTATCTGCCTAGTGTCTGACATAATCCACTGTAATTTTTATTTCTGAATAAGAAAGTGCCTTGTTGCACCCTCTTCAAATGCGGCCTACTAAAAAAGCTTACGTGGTATACAGCACATCTCTGTAATATGTCTACTTTGTGTCTCAAACATAATCCACTGTAGTTTTTACTTTTTGGAAAAGCAATTACCTCATCTCTCCATTTTCAAATGTGGCCTACTAGAAAGAATCACGATGTGCAGCATGTCTCTGCCATAATGTGCTGTAATTTTTATTTCTGCACAAAAAAAGATGCCTTGTTTCTCCCTCTTCAAATGCGGCCTACTACAAAGGCTTACATGATCTGCAACATCTCTCTGTAATATTTTTCTTTATTGCTTGTTACTCAAGCTGCTATACTTTCCAGTCGTTGTGCTCTATGTCTGACTATTGTCTCTGAAATATGACTCTAAAATGTTTATTTCTTCATAGCAATTGCATCTTCTCTGCAATGTGGGGTTGTGGCTGTGAAGTGTTCTTGTGCACATGTTAACATTTTATTAACCACTTGACACCAGCACTATAGCAAAAAAATGGCTACAGCGCAGGTTTCAAATGCTGGGAGGGCGTGTATGGATGTCATCCCGTTCTTGTGCCACGGGCGGAGCACTCTGTGATCACTGAGTCTGTGGGACTTGGCTGATCACAGAGTAGGGTTAAGGGCTAATCACAGCGGGCTCTTTACCACATGATCAGCTGTCAGCCAATGACAGTTGATCATGGAAGTAAACAGTAGCCGGTTAATGGCTTTTTTTCCCTTCATGCTATCAGCATGATGAAAAGAAGAAAACCGTTAACCAGCTTCTGTTGAAGAGACATCAGTCCCCTTACTTCCCACCAGTGCTGCTAATCAGTGCCTTCCAGTGCCACCTATCAGTGCCCACCAGTGCCATCTATCAGTGCCCATCAGTACTGCTAATCAGTGCCCACCAGGGCGCCTATCAGTGCCCACCAGTGCCATCTATCAGTGCCCACAAGTGCCACCTATCAGTTCCCATCAGTACCAACTATCAGTGCCCATCAGTGTCACCCATCCATGCAGCCTCATCAGTGCCTCCTGATCAGTGCCCACCAGTGACGCCTCATCAGTGCCACCTATCAGTGCCCATCAGTGCCACCTATCAGTGCCCATCAGTGCCGCCTCATCAGTGCCCATCAGTGAAGGAGAAAAATTACCTGTTTGCAAAATTTTAAAACAAAATATGAACACCGTTATTTTTTAAAAAAAATTTTGGTCTTTTTTTGTTTGTTTAGGAAAAAATAATAACCCAGTGGTGATTAAATACCACCAAAAGAGAGCTCTATTTGTGTGAAAAAATGATAAAAATGTAATTTGGGTACATTGCTGCATGACTGCGCAATTGTAATTCAAAGCGTGAGAGCGCTAAAAATTGGGCTGGGCAGGAAGGGGGTGAAAGTGCTCTTTAAGCAAGTGGTTAAAGCAGTATTAAACCCAAAAACAAACATTTTTTACATTGTATCTTACCATTTCTTGTGGTGTGGTGGCTGCATTAGTTTTATTTTATTGGCTCTCTTTCCGCTATTTTTGTCTGGTGATCCAGCCAGTAAGTCTGCTGTTTTTCAAAAGAACAAGCTGTCTTGCAGATGTATCAGTTACAGAGATGAGACAAACCATTTTACACCGACATGGGTGCTTACAATGATCAGCTTTTATCGATTTATGTAAAACCTTACTAAGGACAAAACTCTTTGCTGTAACTGCTTATTAAGTATTAGCTGGAGTTTCGCTCCAATTTGTTAGTGTTTTTAAATCTGCTAGTCCATCAAACACCCCCTTCTCCCCAGACTGTCAATGCTGATGTCCAAAGGTGCTCCTTCATCCAGCATGGGGGCACTCTAATACAGGAAGTGTGTTACCAACCAGACAACCAGGTGAAAACAGGGGAATAGTCTAAAAAAAAGTAAAATAATGCATCCACCACATCTAATGATTGTGAAAAAATGTGTCACACACATAATATTAATGTAATGCCAGTATACAGTGTAATTGATGCTGTTCCAGAAAATCATACTGTTCAGTAACCCCACATATAGCTTGAAGGCATTTCTAAAGCATTTCATTTGATAAATTGGTGTTTTTCCCATGTTGCCCCTAAAGTTGCATATAATAGAAGGCCCTCTCTCTATCGAATTGTATTAATTACAATTGTAGCAACCTCCTCTCTCTATCGAATTGTATTAATTACAATTGTAGCAACCTCCTAGCTAGGTTGCTAACAGTGGGGCAAATTTCGTTTTTGGTTCCCCTCTATCACAGAAGCAGTGTTCTGGGTTCTGCTGGTTGTAGGCTCTGCTGCTTTCCCCTGGATCCTGGTAGGTTCCAGAATTTATTGGTTGGAGGAGGCAGACCATCACCTGCATTTTCATGCCGCCTCAGCCAATCCCTGGCAGGAAGAATGGCCAGTAGGGGACTGAGGTGGGTGTAAATAGACGAAGGCCTGGAACAGCAGGGTCCTTATGCCCAAGCCTTATGGCTTATGGCATGAAGCTGTAGTTGAGAACAAGACCATCTGGACACCAGCTGCAGTAAGAGCTTGGGGACCCACATCCAGAGATCCTGAAAGCAGTTCCTGGAAGTCCACAGAGGATCTGACCTGGAGGCACCCTGTACAGAATCTGGCTGGTACTGACAGAAAGCATTCAAGTACCCAGGACGCAGTGAGCACAAGCCTGAAAAGATCCTAGAGAAAGATCCTAGCCACTTGCCGACCGCCAACCGCAGGTTGACGGCGACAAGGTGGCTCGATATCGCAAACCGCCGTCATACGGCGGCTGCGATATCATGCACTGTGTTCGGGGGGGCAGGGAGCGGGTGCGGCGGACTCGATCTCCGCCGGCTACCCGCGATGCCCCCCCCCCCACAGTGAAAGAACGGAGGTCCGTGTAAGTAAACGCGGATCACCGTTCTGTGTGAGGGAGAAGGGCTGTGATCACAGCCTTCCTGTAAATGGAAGCTGTGATCACTCCCCTCCCCCTGCCAGGGCAGCCCACACACAGTTAGAACACGGCCAGGGAACACAGTTAATCCTTACAGCGCCCCCTCCAGGTTAACCCCTTCTCTGCCAATGGCATTTACACACTAATCAGTGCATTTTTATAGTACTGATCGCTGTATAAATGCCAATGGTCCCAAAAAAGTGTCAAAATGTTCCGACATGTCCGCTGCAATAATCGCAGATCGCCGCCATTACTAATAAAAAATTAAAAAATAAATAAAAACCCCAGAAATTAATTCTCATCATCCGTAAACGCGGCCACTTTTGCGCAAACCAATCAATAAACGACGATTGCGATTTTTTTTTATCACAAACATGAGGAAGAATATAAATCGGCCAAAACCGTTGAAAAAAAAATGTTTTTTCATATTTTTTTTGGGGATTTGTATTTCAGCAAAAAGTAAGAAATGTGCGTTTTTTTGCAAAATTGTCGCTCTTCTTTTGTTTATAGCGGCAATCAGAAATGATGCAGCGGTGATCAAATACCACCAAAAGAAAGCTCTATTTGTGGGAAAAAAAGGACTCAAATTTCGTTTGGGTACAACGGCGCACGACCGCGCAATTGTCAGTTAAAGCGACGCAGCGCCGAATCGCAAAAAGTGCTCTGGTCCTAAAGTGTGAAATCCTTCCGGGGCTGAAGTGGCTAGAGACTGTATGTGACAACCTTTTGGAAAGCTCATCCCAATGGATGGCTCAGGATTTACTTTAACACTTTGGAGATATTGGAGTCCCCTGACCTTTCAGACCTAAGCACTGTGTCATTGGGAGAGGTCACTTACTCTACCACAACTGGAAGCACTGGAAACTATAACTGAAGAAGGAGCACCCGGTGGGGAAGAATTGGTATAAGTGGTTTGGGGATGGGCTTTGAATGAATAGCTAAGATAAATTTTATTTTTGCGCTTAGGATAATGAATTGTAAATTATGATGTGAGACTGCTGCCTTCCAGGGATTCCCTTCTTAGAGGAAAAAAGAAAAATAATGAGGACAAAAGGAATGGCGCTGTTTCTTGAAATAAACTGATAAACCCAAGAAAACGAATATACAAGTGAATAATACCACTAAGTGCAATGTGCAAACCAGAAATTAATTATTATGTACTAATATTTGAAACATTGTCCATATAAAACCATGTGTTCAATTCCCTATGAAAGTTCCACCATAAAATAGATTGATAATATCTACATGTAGTAAAGTCTATATGAAAACAGTGCAGAGACAGCGCCATTCCTTTTGTCCTCTTTATTTGAAGGAATAGCTGTTTTTCCTGCCAAGATGCGTTCCCATTGAACTTAATAGGCTGGGAATTCGCACCGCATTGCACAGTAAACACACACGTATTCTGTGCAATGCGGAGTGCGAATGCACTGCGCCTATGTGAACCTGACACATTGAAAACAATGTCTTTTCAAGTGTCATGTGAATTGGATGCAGTGTAAGCCGCATCCAATTTGCATCGGTGTGAACCCAGCCTTAGTCCACAGGGTTCAATATTGAGTTGGCCCACCCTTTGCAGCTATAACAGCTTCAAACCTTCTGGGAAGGCTGTCCACAAGGTTTAGGAGTGTCTATGGGAATGTTTGACCATTCTTCCCGAAGCGCATTTGTGAGGTCAGGCACTGATGCTGGACGAGAAGGCCTGGCTCACAGTCTTCGCTCTAATTCATCCCAAAGGTGTTCTATCAGGTTGAGGTCAGGACTCTCACTTGGCCCCTTAGTTCCAGTGAAAGGAGCTATTAAGGTGTCAACATACCAAGACATTTTGGACCATTTCAGGCTCCCAACTTTGTAGGAACAGTTTGGGGATGGCCCCTTCCTTTTCCAACATGACTGCGCACCACTGCACAAAGCAAGGTCCATAAAGACATAGAAGAGTGGGTCTGGGGTAGAGGAACTTGACTGGCCCGCACACAGCCCTGACCTCAACCTGGTAGAACACCTCTGGGATGAATTAGAATGGAGACTGCAAGCCAGGCCTTCTCGTTCACATCAGTGCCTGACCTCCCAAATGGGCTTCTGGAAGAATGGTCAAACATTCCCATAGACACTCCTAAGCCTTGTGGACAGCCTTCCCAGAAGAGTTGAAGCTGTTATAGCTGCAAAGGGTGGGCCAACTCAATATTGAACCCTATGGACTAAGACTGGGATGCCATTAAAGTTCATATGCGTGTAAAGACAGGTGGCACAATACTTTTGACAATATATATATATATATATATATATATAGTATACTATATATATATATTGTTTTCTTTTATATTGTTAATGAATTCAGAGAAGCATAAATTTGCAGTCATTATGCCTAAATGTCAGTGAAGGGTTCCCTTACAAACTATGGATATTTGACCAGTTGAGGACGCACAGTCCTTCGGACAGCTACTGTTTATTAGGACTATCAGAGATCAAATAGAAGAAGAAGAACAGACTGCTGGGGGAGGCTATAAGAGGGCCAGTTTGTGGCCTGGCACACTCTCTTGCGACCCCAGCCTGAATCTGTGTGCAGAGATTCTGTTACTGTGTGTGTTGTGGCCGAGCCACGGCCTGCACCACCACGGTGGCTGCGAGATCGTGGATCATGAGCGTGCTCACTGTGTAGCGGGGGAGCCAGGGAGCGGGTAGGGTGGACTCGATGTCCGCTGGCTACCGGTGGTCGCTCCCCTGCAGTGACAGAAGAGAGGTCCGTGTATGTAAACACACAGATCTCATTTCTGACAGGGGGAAGGAATGTAATTGCAGGCTCCCTGTATATGGAGGCCGCGATCACTCTCCTCCCCCACTCAGCCCAGCCCCCATACAGTTAGTAACACACACAGGGAACACAGTTAACCCTTAGAGCGCCCCCGCAGGTTAACCCCTTCCCTGCCAGTGACATTTATACAGTAATCAGTACATTTTCATAGCACTGAGCGCTGTATAAATGCCAATGGTCCCAAAAAAGAGTCAACATGTCCGCCGCAATATCGCAGTACCGCTAAAAAATGCAGATCACCGACATTACTAGTAAAAAATAAAAAATAAATAAAAACCCCACAAATGAATTCTCATCATTCGGAAATGCGGCAACTTTTGCGCAAACCAGTCAATATACGCCGATTGCGATTTTTTTTTTTACCAAAAATACGAGGAAGAATATAAATCGGCCAAAACCGAGAGAAATAGGCCTTTTGTGCACATGAAAAGTCGTAGATCTTTAAGTTCAGCTCATGATAAATAGGGGCAAACACAAAGGTGTTGCGTTTGTAATTTCGTTCAGTGTATATTGTACTATTCATGCTATATGAATCTGAGATATGCCCATAAAGGACAAATCAACAGGTTCACTCAACTGCCCCCTTTTCCAGCTGCACATACCTTTTAGTCCTCCACCTTTCAATTTGGCTGCCAGGAGTGATGATAGAGGCCCTGTCCAAACTTCACTTTGCGACCTGGAGGTATTGGGACTATACACACACAAAATGGGAATGGTTGGTGATATTAACTTCCTGTTTGTGGCACATTAGTATATGTGAGGGGGGAAACTTTTCAAGATGGGTGGTGACCATGGCGGCCATTTTGAAGTCGGCCATTTTGAATCCAACTTTTGTTTTTTCAATAAGAAGAGGGTCATGTGACACATCAAACTTATTGGGAATTTCACAAGAAAAACAATGGTGTGCTTGGTTTTAACGTAACTTAATTCTTTCATGAGTTATTTACAAGTTTCTGACCACTTATAAAATGTGTTCAATGTGCTGCCCATTGTTTTGGATTGTCAATGCAACCCTCTTCTCCCACTCTTCACACACTGATAGCAACACCGCAGGAGAAATGCTAGCACAGGCTTCCAGTATTCGTGGTTTATTTATCATATTCAGACCCTTACACTGCGGAATCCTTGAAGAAAGAAAATCAACATCCAATGAAACTACCCAAATACTAAAGAATAACCCCCACCCCAGCAATACGTTTTTGGAAAATTCTGGAAAGATAAACCACATGACAATCTTTTCTATCTCCTATTGTCTTTGTTGGTGAGTTCTCAGGTCTGCACACCTGGTGTTCCCATCATCCCTGCCGAATTTCAACATATTTTGATGTAGCACCCTTCTAGCGTAGAGTAGGCTTCTAAGTAAACTTAGTTTAGCTCCTCTGTAATCAGAGGAGCAAGGGTTAATTGCTTGGCGATGCTCAGAGTTTCACAGAATAGTTATGAAACTCCAGTCAAACCTGCGGAGGTGTGGAGGGAGAGCCTATAATTAGTCTGAGGCCTGAATACCAAGGGCAGTGTTTCTGGGTCCTGTCATGCAGGAGGAGACCCCTGTGCAGGGGATCTGCCCCTGGGGTAGAAGTCTGGGAGGAAGCCAGCCTGAAGACACCAAGGTCCCAGCTAGGCTAGGGGGGCCTATTTATAAGTCCTAGTTCAAGGATCCAGTTGGGTCAAGAGAAAGCTCATGGGAGAGAGTCAGGAGGAAGCTGTGGGAGAGAGCCCAGGTTGTCCAGAAGCGGTGTGTCTTCATCTCTCTCTCACTAGGAAGAGCCTGGTGGATATCGGCAGGAGGCAAACGATGATCCTATGGCTAAGTGAGTACAAGACCCCAGTGCTGCAGAGTGTGACAGTGTTGTGCTTTGAGACTCTGGAAGGAGTACAGGTCACAGTCAGCCTAGAGATCCAGTGGGACATTTCTTTTGCAAGTAAACTGCAGTCAGAGGTTGTGCAATACAGCCAGAAGTTTGTGCATAACATCCAGAAGTCAAGCAATCCTCAAGTTTTATAATCAGGAAATATAGCAGGGAAATATCACTGTCGGAGCATCCAAGATATATAGAAATCCAAGGCCTAACCAAGCCCACTAAGCTCCAACTGTAGCCAAAATATCACTTATAGGTGTATTACACTTTAATAAATATATTGTTCCTCATTCAAATATCAGCAGGAAAGTAACAAATGGGTAAAAGTACCCAAATATTGGTTAGCCTTTTTGGTGGCCTATGTGGACATTTGTTTTGATGGCAGCCAACATGGGTGTAAGTGGGGTTCCGTTGGGGACAGGGAGGACTCATGCCCACTTCTCCCCAGCAGACATTAGTTTAACTTTCAGATTCTGTGGCTCAGTTCTTAAGGCCCATACACACAATGCAAATTCGGATGGGAATTGCTGTTCGACAGCCTGCCGTCCGAAATTCTTACCGTTAGTATGGTCCTTTTGACAGCCGATTTGCTTTTATCGTCAGACAAAAGCTGGTTGTGCAGAATAGTAAATTTTTGTCTGTCGGCAACGCCACGTCTGATTTTCGGATGGTGTGTACAGAAATAGAAACACAAAAGTCGAAAGTACAAACACGCATGTTCAGAATCAAGGAACGACCGTCGTGTAAACTGGCGATCATAATGCAAAGTTAACATTCGTGATGTGGCAATTGAAATTACGAAATGCAGCCCACATTATCATCTTTTTAATAGGGAAATTAGCGTAAGCGGCCCAAAGGGTGAGGCACCAAAAATGAACTTCCTCTTTATACACTCGTAGTAAGTCACTACGTTCGCCTTTGTTGAATGAACATTTTTATATAGTCAGTACGCTTTACAAAATCATGGACATGCGCTTTTGACAAAAATCTGAAGCGCAGTCGTACGACATCCGAACCGCGTGTACGAAGCTTTACTTTGAACATTAACATTAATTCCAAATGTAAAAATATTCTTTTGTTCAGGTAGTTTTAGCAGCTACACATGCTTTTTTCATCCAACGGAAATAGAGAAAAAGCCCAGAATAATAAGACCAAAAAAGGCAGCAATGGCACTAGCTACAAAACAGCTAGCAAGCAGAATTAAAGTAACTATTCCTAACTGCCTTAATCTCTCCCTATGTAGTTTGTCAACCTTCTTACAGCAGCTTCCAATTCACTGACCCTATATTTGCTCTGTGCCCCCTTTTTATAGTGGGGGGCTGACGTAACCATAAGCCCACTATTGGCTCTTCTGAGCCTACTCGCCATAATTCAAAGGCCATGCGGTGCCTTATGAATTTAAAATACTCTCCTTGGTAAAGGAAAGGAAAGGAAAGGGAGCCCATTGGCCATAAGAAGGAAAGGAAAGGAAAGGAAAGGAAAGGGAGCCCATTGGCCATAAGAAGGAAAGGAAAGGGAGCCAATTGGCCATAA
>BLSH010291684.1:1580127-1590955 GCA_018402905.1 Glandirana rugosa | reverse complement strand
TTTTGTTCAGGTAGTTTTAGCAGCTACACATGCTTTTTTCATCCAACGGAAATAGAGAAAAAGCCCAGAATAATAAGACCAAAAAAGGCAGCAATGGCACTAGCTACAAAACAGCTAGCAAGCAGAATTAAAGTAACTATTCCTAACTGCCTTAATCTCTCCCTATGTAGTTTGTCAACCTTCTTACAGCAGCTTCCAATTCACTGACCCTATATTTGCTCTGTGCCCCCTTTTTATAGTGGGGGGCTGACGTAACCATAAGCCCACTATTGGCTCTTCTGAGCCTACTCGCCATAATTCAAAGGCCATGCGGTGCCTTATGAATTTAAAATACTCTCCTTGGTAAAGGAAAGGAAAGGAAAGGGAGCCCATTGGCCATAAGAAGGAAAGGAAAGGAAAGGAAAGGAAAGGGAGCCCATTGGCCATAAGAAGGAAAGGAAAGGAAAGGAAAGGAAAGGAAAGGAAAGGAAAGGAAAGGAAAGGAAAGGAAAGGAAAGGGAGCCCATTGGCCATAAGAAGGAAAGGAAAGGAAAGGAAATGAAAGGGAGCCCATTGGCCATAAGAAGGAAAGGAAAGGAAAGGAAAGGAAAGGAAAGGAAAGGGAGCCCATTGGCCATAAGAAGGAAAGGATAGGAAAGGAAAGGAAGGAAAAAGGAAAGGAAAGGAAAGGAAAGGGAGCCCACTGGCCATACTTCAAAGGCCATGGATAGCCTTGTGATTTTAAAATATAGGCAAATCTCAAAAAGAAAGAAAGAAAGGATTTTCCATTTCAACAATTTTGTCTACCGCCAACAGAGCTGTAAGGTGAATATCAGAATGCAAATATACAGGGTGTACATATTAAAACAATATATAAAATGTGAAAAATAGCATGCAAATTTAAATAACTGTATATACAGAGAACAGTCTATGTAGAAAATGTAAGCAATAAACAAGCTAAGAACTGAGGGTCACTTCTCATGAAGAAGCCTTCTCATTGGTGCTAATTGCTAATTAGTTTAAAGATATATAAAAACAAACGCACAACAGCATAATGTTATTTATTTTTATGTCCAAGAATTGGACTCTTGGAACTTCAGAGAAATATAGGGCCTTCTTCCCAGAAAGGGTAGAGTTGTGTCCTGTAGGTCAGTGGTTCTCAACCCTGTCCTCAAGTACCCCCAACAGGCCATGTTTTGGGAATTTCCCTTAGATAAAATAGCTGTCCAAAATACCAAGCCATTGACTCTGATTTAAAACACCTGTGCAAGATGAAGGAAAACCCGAAAACATGGCCTGTTGGGGGTACTTGAGGACAGGGTTGAGAACCACTGCTGTAGGTCACTCTGTACCAAGGGTAGTGATGGCCCTCTATTTAACAGACGTCTGAGCATTACCTAACTTTCCAAAAGATCACACAGTAAAGTCACGCGGCCATATTCAGAACTTTGAGGAAGTACCCATCCACAAGTGTTCCTTTTAGCTCATCTAATGAGCCTTTTGTCCTTCCAGCTGGGAATCACCAGGGAAAGGAGAATACTGCCTCGATTCTGGCAGGCTTGGCTGTGCATGAAGGGCGGGGGGTCACGAGCCTCTGCCAACAGTGACACTATATTAGAGTGGTGGCAGCCTTATGGGCAGCCTATTCAAAAGCTTCTGTGGAGTACATCTGTACAGCGGTATCCTGATCGTCACAGCATACCTGTTAAGTGTTAGAGTAGACCCCTTGTCAACAGTGGACTTTGGTGGAAGGACTTTTCAGTCTTCTGTCCCATCCTAGTTAAAGGATTGATTTGGCAAGTAGAACCCACCCTGTCAGCTAGTTATTTATCACTAATATGCTGTCATGTTGGCGTCAGGAAAACGGAAAATTGTATCAAATACTTACCGTAATTTTCCTTTCCTGACGCCAAACCATGGCAGCATACGGGCCCACCCTGTATGTTTCGGTATGTGAATTGTTAAAAAGAATGGGGGGATGGCTAACTACTCCTTTTTTTATGCTATTCACTGGTCCTGAGGGAGTGGTCAAGAGGCGGAGCACTATCACTAGTATGCTGCCATGGTTTGGCGTCAGGAAATGAAACTTACGGTAAGTATTAGATACAATTTTCAGGTTTTCTTTGCTCTGCAAATTTTAAATGAAAACAGACCTAAAATATACATTTAAGTTGGTGTTATTATTATTTTTATTATTATTATTATTATTAATACAGGATTATTAACAGGATTTATATAGCACCAACAGTTTGCACAGCGCTTTACAATATGAGGGCAAACAGTACAATTACAATACAATTCAATACAGGAGGAATCAGAGGGCCCTGCTCGTTAGAGCTTACAATCTAGAAGGAAGGGTCATGTGAAACAAAAGGTAATAACTGTGGGGGGTGAACTGATGAAAAAAATGAAAATGTAGTTGTTAGGTGTGGGTAGAATAAGCTTCTCTCAAGAGGAGGGTTTTCAGGGATTGTCTAAAAGTTAATAGAGTAGGAGATAATCGGACAGGTTGGGGTAAGGAGTTCCATAGGATTGGAGAGGCTCTGGAAAGTCCTGGAGGCAAGCAAAGGAGGAGGTGCTGAGAGCTAGAGAGCAGGAGATCTTGAGAGGAACGAAGAGAACGATTAGGTTGGTATTTTGAAACTAGGCTGGGATGTAGCTGGGGGCTAAACTGTGGTTGGCTTTGTAAGTTGTGAGTATTTTGAATTTAATTTGTTAGGTGAGCGGGAGCCAGTGGAGGGATTGACAGACACAGATTGATTGGTAAGAGTCTGTTAGCAGCATTCATGATGGATTGAAGGGGGGATAGCCTATGTAGAGGTAAGCCAGTGAGAAGGGAGTTGCAGTAGTCGACGCGAGAGATAAGCAGGGAGTGAATTAAGAGCTTTGTTGTGTCATTGGTTAGAAAAGGGCGTATTTTTGAGATGTTGTGGAGGTTGAGGTGCCAGGATTTGGACAGTGATTGGATGTGGGGCTTAAAGGAGAGTTCAGAGTCCAGGACTATGCCTAGGACCTTGGCATGTGGCAATGGGCTGATACTTATGCCATTGATTATGATAGAGGGATCAGGGGAAGGGGCACATGGTGGAGGAAAAAAGTTCAGTTTTGGATAGATTGAGTTTGAGGAAGTGGTGTGACATCCAGACTGATATATGTGTTAGTAAATTAGTGATAAGTGAGGAGACTGAGGGAGTGAGCTGAGAGGTAAAGTGATAGATTTGGGTGTCATCAGCATAGAGATGGTATTGGAAACCATTGGAGGCTATCAGCTGACCCAGGGAGGAGTTGTAGATTGAAAATAGGAGAGGCCCAAGAACAGAACCTTGGGGGACCTCAAAAGAGAAAGGACGAGGAGAGGAGGAAGTAGAGTTGTAAGTAACGCTAAAGGTGCGATTGGATAAGTAGGAAGAGAACCAGTGAAGAGTGCAGTTATGGAGACCAATGGCATGGAGTTTTTGGAGGAAGAGGGGTGGTCAACTATATCAAAGGCAGCAGAAAGGTTCAAGAGTAGGAGTACAGAATAGTGTCCATTGGTTTTGTCTGTTAGTAGATCGTTTGTTAGTTTTAGAAGAGCAGTTTCTGCGGACTGTTGAGGACGAAATCCAGACCGAAGGGGATCAAAAAGGCTATTCTCGACAAGGGGGTTTGCTTAGTCGGTTGTAGACCAGATGTTCAAGGCGTTTGGATAACAAGGGGAGCAAGGAGATGGGGCATAGGTTGATAAGATTGATGGGTCCAGTGAAGGCTTTTGGTGTTGATTTGATGTGGCAAGAAAGTCATTTTCAGCTATTTTCTCAGCTCTTCCAGGATCTCCATGACCAGGTCATGTTATTCACATGTCACAGCACAGGTCAGTGATGCTTACATAGGTAAAGCATTTTGGGTAGAAATGGTCAGAACACTTAGCAGGGTCAAGACATTTGGCAAGTAACATGGGGTTGTGACTTTTTTGCGCTTCATTTGTAAAGTGATGCAAATGTACAATATACTGTATGTGTGTAGCGTTACCCCCTTAGGAGCCACTGGAGTTTTTGGTCCCTCTTTGCAAGCGCAACTAGGCAACAGGAATTTTCAGTGTGCACTTAATAGTCAGAAATCAGTCCAACGTGTTTTGTTTTGTTTTTAGTTAATTGGGGAATACACTTGGGTGTGGATGGAAAGATATGGGATGCTCAGAACTGTAGTTAAATGGAATTTGAGAACTAGAAAGACTTTCTCTGACTCCTGAAAAAGATCACAGGACTGTTTTCCCGTAGGACAATTGATCAGCCCTACTGGTAAAGCACAACACCAACTTCTGTCTACAGGTACTCTATCTCTGTAGAATAATGCTAAAGCACCTGGCTTCTCTTTAGGACTCCCAAGTGAGAGGTGCAGAGTAGCTGTATGGGCTCTGATGGCTCTAAGCTGTCCTTTGTAGATAGCTAGCGGGGTATTGCACGTGGCTGCTTCTCATCTATACACTCTGGCGAGTAGTGGTTGAACCTACTCACTCAATACCTTTGAAAGATCCTGTAGCTCATGAGTTGACTGCGGAATAGGCGTCTTGCTGGACAGGTCCCAATGACCTCCAGGGTGACTCAGCTAAGCCTAGCTCAGACTTAAAAGGTGTGAGACTTCCTCAACTGCTCTCTTCCTCTCTGGCCCCTTCTGACTGGAGGCAGAGCCCCCAGCATAGCGGTCCCCTCTATACAACTGTATCCTGGACTCTGTACCACTGTATCCTGGACTCTGTATAGGCCACTGTATCCTGGACTCTGCTCCCACATGGCCAAGCTCCAGAATACTTATGAGCTATCTCTCCACTTTCTGGGCCATCCTCACCCAGGGAGATGAGGAGACTCCATAAATATTCAGGCCTCATCTCTGCCCCTCTGCTTTCTAAGTTCTAGAACTCTCCTGGAGCTTCTAGAAGCCGGGGGAGGTGACGGAGTCTTAGCCCTTGGAGCACTGCCAACCTAAATATAAACAAATTAACCCTGGCTCCTCTGGCTGCAACAGGAGCCCAGCTAAATTTACCTACTGTAATGCAAGTATAGGGAGCAATTATCAACAGGCATACAAGGAAATAAAACAAAAGGGGCACAAATGACACAAATCAACTGCTTACAGCAGTGGTTCTCAACTCCGGTCCTCAGGACCCACCAACAGGTCAGATTTTAAGTATTACCTTGGGGAGATGCAGACTAGAATACTGCAATCACTGAGCAGCAAATGATATCACCTGTGATGTATTTCAGTTATCCTGCAAACCTGGCCTGTTAGTGGGTCCTGAGGACCGGAGTTGAGAACCACTGGCTTACAGTATTTTAGAAACTTGTGTAGTCAGAGGTGGTAGTCCAAGGAAATAGCACCAGAGGCAGCCTTCAGAGGATGAACCGGAACCCAGGTTCATAAACAAACTGAAAGAAAGGCAAAGAACAAAGAGGCGCCTCTAAGTGCAGTCAACAAGGTACAACAATTTATTGAAACGGTTAAAAACACTCACAAGATCTCAGGTATATACAGGCACAATCACAGTCCAAAGAGATGGAGAAGGGGCAGGTGTAGGACGCCAATCCAGCTAGGGGAGATGATCAGCAGTGTAACTGCAGGCCTGCTATTCCTTCCCCTTAGCCTGAAGAAGTGACGCTGGCTACCCACGTCATCGGAGCCTGCTGTCAAGGAAACGCGTCACATCTGTGACGTCATTCACCTGAGTCGATCGCTCCTGTGCTCCCAGCCTCGTTCCCACACCGCTTCAGCCGGCTGTTTACCATTCATCGGTAGTGAACGATCGGAGACACTGCAGTTACACTGACTGTGATTGTGCCTGTATAAACCTGAGATCTTGTGAGTGTTTTTAACCATTTCAGTAAATTGTTGTACCTTGTTGATTGCACTTAGAGGCGCCTCTTTGTTCTTTGCCTTTCTTTAAATTTACCTACTGTACACAGGGGGTGCTACATATGTAAAAGCGCTGTGTAAATTGACAGTGCTATACAAGTACCTGTAATAAATAAATACATTAATTAATTTAAAAAAATAATGAGATGCTTTAGCTGCCAAAGCACCATGTAGGCCATCCATTGTCAACCTAGGATTCAGTGGAACCCTAGGGTTCCTCCAGAAGTTGCTGGGGGTTCCTTATCTGTGACTGACCTTCAATTTTATGGTGCCTGCATTGCTCCAAGGCCAATGCAACTTGGCAAAGTCAGCTGCAGACCACCAGTAATCATTTAGCTGTCTGTAAGGGGTGCATTCTGATCACCACTGTACAGAGATATAGACGGCATTGACCACCAATGTATTGGTTTTAGCAAGGGTAACCTGACACATGAAAATTATTTCAAGGGTTCCTCTGGGGTAAAAAGGTCAAGAAAGGCTGATGTAGACTATTCCTAGTAACCTTATGGGACACGATGTGCATGACTACGTAACAACATGTCCTTACAAAAACTGGAGTTACTTCTCTTCAGGTGTCTATTTAACAGCAACCTTGTCTTGAAAAGAAGAGCACTAAATTAATGGAAAAACAAATTATTTAACTTTAAATCGAAACAAGCATTAAGGACCATATGTCTTTATTTCAATCTTCAATCTTGAAGGATTTGGTTTAAATTAGACAAAGATATGCATACAGTATGTGTATGCTTTGTAGTACCTGCTATAGCACAATCAAAGGTATTGTATGAAATTTCCCAGTGATTGGCTATCTTAACAAGCTCAGCACACCCAAAAATGAAATTCAAGGTTTTTGTTATGTAGCAGTCAGCATGTCAGATTGCTACCTGGGTGGGCAGATCCAGCATCTCCAGCAGTAAGATTTACAGTAGATGCTAGAGGTTTTGAAAGGTGGTGGGTATTTCAACAACAGCTTTTCATGGAAACGCCAGTGATAGCAGCAGTCTCAGATCCCACTGCTGCCACCAGAATGTGATGATTGCACTCTCAGCCTCACCTTGCACAGAGAGCTTGTATGACAAAACTCTAAGTTGCAACAAGAGAGTGAGAGTGATTTCACTGGTGTTGGTCAACTCCATGAATCCATTTAACGCATCTTCTGTAGCAATTCTGACCTTTAGAAAATGTCTGTGACACTCGCTGCCACACTCAGACAGGAATGTATAGAGCAGGGATACTGAATTAAAATTCACGGGTGTCCGGTCAGTAAAATTTTCTTCCAGCGGATGGTGATAACTCAGATTGTTCACAGCACAGCCTCCCGTGCACGTCACAATTGTTTTCTATTACCCTTGCAGATACCTGTGTTTTTCTAGGGTTTTAAAAAATAAGATCTCCGCACAAGTGTGAGCAAGCCCTTACATCATACAACTTGTGTACACACACCATTCTCTCCAGTCACAGTTCATTTTTTTGGCAATACATTGGTTCACCCTTCACCGCTGAATGATGCTTGCCTGTCGGGGGGGGGGTTGACCTGTCATTCCAGCATGGAACCCTGTAAGTAGCATATGGGGCACACTTTGTTGTTCCCCTGTTGTTATTCTCATCTGTTATGAGTTCATGAGATCTATTTAGAACTCTAATATGTCATTGCAGAGATGCACTACAAGCTTTCTCCTGATGAGTGACACCAAGTCACGAAACGCGTTGAGCCAAAAGATGTCGTGTTTTGATTATAATCATGTGCTATCTACTCTATCAATCTACTGTGGATTATGTATTTATTTCATGAATTTATTCGTTGTTATATGGACTGTCTATGAAAATTTTATATAGGTTATATTAAATCTATTCAATATACCCAACCCTTCTTTAATGTTAGGGATTAGAGTAATTGAAACTATGCAGGTATTTTTTCTTTTCTCCTTTTTATATATTTGTACATGAATGCTTGAATATGAATTATTTATAGTAAATGTTTACTTTTTGACCCATCGTGCACTTCATTTAAAGTCTCGCCCCCTACACAAATTAGGGATGGAGGCAGGTGATTTAGTCACTGCCTCACTCAAAGTCCCGCCCCTTTCCTATAAGCCCTTACATCAGTGTCCTCAGTCCCCCCTTCACAGCACATCCTCCCTTTTACATCACAGTCCCCCATAAGAGACCGACCCATTAGAGACCCCCCAACCCATTACAGACCTTCTCATCACAGAGTGTCCCTTTAAAGATCCTCTCCATCACAGACTCCCCCACCCCTATCACAGACCCCTCCATCACAGATCCCCACTCCATCACAGATCCCCACTCCATCACAGACCCCCCATCACAGATACCCCTCCATCACAGACCACACCATTATAGACCCCCCATTGCAGACTCCCTCCATCACAGTCCTCCCTTGATATTACTGTTCTCTTTCATCATTGCAGCATCCTCCCTTCCTCCCCTCCCCACACTGCCGAACGTTATTCACACAAGCCCGGAAGCACACATGGCAGGTCCAGACAAAGGGCGGGACTTTTCAAGTTAAAGGCGGGTGATTGGTTGCTGGGACCGCCCCACTGCCTAGCAACCAATCACCTGCTTTGTAGCTTGAAAAGTCCCGCCCTTTGTCCGGACATCCCATGTGTGCTTCCGGGCTTGTGTGAATAAGGTACGGCAGTGTGGGAAGGGGAGATGCTGCGATGATGAAAGGGAGTGACTTGCCGCTCCTCCCATGTAATCAATAAAGTTAGCGGCAGCAGCGGGCAGGCAAGCTGGCAAAGGGGAAAGAACACTCGTGCAACTATTTGGCGATGCTGCGGGCCGGAAAAGGCCTGCAGTCCGCCATTTAGTGATGCTACTTGACAGAAAGAAAAACAAGAGCTCTAAGATGTAGATGCAGCCATCTTTAATGGTCTCTGAAGAGGCCATTTACAGAGATGACTTAACAAATCAAAGAATCTGAGGGGGGTGCTGAGGATTATTGAGATGTTTTACGATACTTTAGGGTACAAACCCTGTATGCCAGTTATTCAAACTATTTCAATATTTCCAGGAAAGGTTTCACAATCTGACAAAGAAAGCATTGTCAAATAGAATGAAATTACAATTTGATAGACATCAGACATGATATGCACTTTATCCATATTCTCCTTATGACAGTGGTTCTCAACTCCTGTCATTGGGACCCACTAACAGGCCAGGTTTGCACGATAACTAAAATACATCACAGGTGATATAATTTACTGCTCAGTGATTGCAGTATTCTAGTCTGCATCTCCCCAAGGTAATACTAAAAATCTGGCCTGTTAGTGGGTCCTGAGGACAGGAGTTGAGAACCTCTGCCTTAGGAGATGAAATGTGACCAGTTCAGTTGCTGCACTGTCACGGTCAGGCTTGAGGAACAGTAGCTATAGCAGTAGATAGACTCCCACTGACCAGCAGGACCCTTAGGGATGTGGCTACACAGCAACGCTGAGACGGTGACTCCATGTGTGTGAAGGAAGCTATGAGGAGATCGCAACACTGAGTCACCTGGCATGTTTGGAATTTTAACAAGGCGGTTTGAATCTTTTATGATGTAAGTGCATTACTTTTAATAAACCGATTACCTTAAGGCGTTTTTACACTATTGGAGTCTCTCTCTCAATTTCTATCCCCACATGTGGAGAGGGTCTTCATTAATCTGGATGGAGATTGGCGTGTTTAAGCGGCACTGCAATAACATCTAATAAGGCGATATTTACCAGACATGAGAGTGAAAGGCAACAGCATCTGGTGAGCTTTATTCTTAAGGAGTGGAAGTGGCACAGATCACTTTGGTGAAGGATTTTGGTGGATCAATGAAGTATTGTTTCACTATTGTTTCACGTTATTTTTTCATCACATTAAGTTGGACTGTATTACCATATTGATTTGCGTATGTTAGCATATATTCTTTGGATATGCTATATGGACACTTTCTATTAGGTATGGGCCTTTTTATGGTGATTTTATCACAATGTTAATATTTAGGAGATTTGTAGATTAATTAGTGCGCTACTGTGGAATTATTTGTCTCTTTTTCACATTGGCAGTGGTTTCACCTCATTTGCATGTTTACTGAATATTAAGTGGCAGCACAAAAAGGTGTTTTTCATTAGCGCAGTGCGCACACATATAGAAAATGCAAATGCATGGCTTAAATAGAAAGTTCATGTAAGAAGCAAAGAGTTCAAAGTTCACAAGAAACAAGGTAGAAGGTACAAGGCACGACTGTCTAAGGCAGAGGTCTCAAGCTCAATTTCATTGCGGGCCGCATCAGCATTATGGTCTCAAAATCCGACACCACCATGCAACAGTATGCCTCAATATAAAAAGGAGTCTACATAGCGTAATACTGTATCGGCAAATGAATTTATTAAAAGGTATGACACTTACATGAAGTGGACCTGCTCAGTTTGCACACTACGCTTTTATTCGTTTTTATGGAATTCCTTACTGCCTGATTGACACTTTTAAAATGTAAGTGTGATACCTTTTAAATAAATTCATTTGCCGATACAGTATTACGCTATGTAGACTCCTTTTTATATTGAGGCATACTGTTGCATGGTGGTGTCGGATTTTGAGACCTAGCTGGAGACTTGCAGGACAAGTTAGGCTAGTTCTGTAGGCTTTGTAATTAGCATATAGAAGTTACTAACATCTTTGTAACGTAGTACACAACATGTGGTGGTTGTTTTCACATTTTCCATGAGAATGGTCGCTATTCTCCTTTACGCGCATATCAATTAGGGTGTATCTGTAGGAAATCCGAGGACACACCGAGGTCAGGGTGGCAGACAACTCTTGAGGGGCCCCCAGGTGTCGGTCCTATAGTTTGAGGTTGTGCCTATGTCGTTAGACAATCCACTAAGTTGGAGGCTGGTCCTTGAGGACGTTCAGAGGTCGATCCAGAGTTTTAGGCTGTGGTGGTACGTTGTCATACGGAGTTATA
>BLSH010291684.1:1554524-1570039 GCA_018402905.1 Glandirana rugosa | reverse complement strand
TAGATGGGGGAGCACGGATGGATGGATGGTTGAGCACGGCTGGGTAGGTGAGCATGGATGGATGAGCACGTCTGGGTGGATGAGCATGCATGGCTGGATGGGTGAGCACGGCTGGGTGGATGAGCATGCATGGCTGGATGGATGGATGGGTGAGCATGGATGGGTGGGTGAGGATGGATTGGGTGAGGATGGGTGGGGGGTGGATGGCTGGGTGGGTGGTGGGTGGCTGATCATGGCTGGGTGGGTGGTGGGTGGCTGATGGTGGCTGGGGGGTGGTGGGTGGGTGCTAAATAGATGGTGGGGGGGAGTATTTTGTGACCTGGCAGCGCTGTGGGCATTGCACATCGCCCACAGCGCTGCAGCACCTCCTCTCTCCCCCCTCTCTCCTCTCACACTGCACCGATCGGTGCGGAGAGGAGAGAGAAGCCGGCGCTTCCGCCGGCTTGTTTACATGTGATCGCGCCGTCATTTGACGGCGCGATCACGTGGTGAAAGGCCGCGCACAGCGGCCATTCACCACGATCCGTGATCAGTCGGGTCCCCCGGACCCGACGGTCACGGATGTTCCTGTGTGCGGGCCCCAGGGGGCGCGCGGGAACCGCGATTCTGGGAGGACGTCAATAGACGTCCTCCCAGAATTAAGCAACCGCCCTGTAGACGTCAATTGTCTATGGGGCGGTTGTTAAGTGGTTAATCATTTTTGCAGTGTCTGGTGTGGATCTAGGTCACTTTTCCTTTAAGTTTTGCAAAACTGTACATGAATAGACGCTGTATTGAGTCTCCAAACATTTCCTTATATATATATATATGTCTCTTAACCACCTCCTATCCGCGCTATAGCCGAATGACGGCTACAGCATGACTCTAAAATGCCGGGAGGATGTCTATTCGGCTCGTGCTGGGCATGCTCCCACGGGCGTGAGCGGCGCGTGCACGTGCCGCCGCACACTGCGGGAGCGTGCCCGCGGTTCGGGCGGACCCGATGTCCGCCGGAGACCCGCGATCTCCTTACAGAGAGGAGGAACGGGGAACCGCCGAAGTAAACACGGCGGTTCCCCGTTCTGTGAATGGGACATGACAGATCTACTGATCCCTGTCACTGGGATCAGTTAGATCTGTCATGCCCCTGCCAACCCCGCCCCCCCCCCACAGTTAGAACGCCTAGGGAACACAGTTAACCCCTTCACTGCCCCCTGCAGGTTAACCCCTTCACTGCCAATGACATTTATACAGTAATCAGTGGACATTTAAATTTCTGATCGCTGTATAAATGTCATTGGTCCCAAAAAAGTGTCAAAAATGTCCGACATGTCCGCCCCAATATCGCAGTACCGATAAAAATTGCAGATCGCCGCCATTACTAGTAAAAAAAAAAAAAATAATTAAAAATGCCATAAATCAATGTCCATAGTTTTTAGGCGCTATAACTTTTGCGCAACCCAATCAATAAAAGCTGATTGCGATTTTTTTAACCAAACATATATAGAAGAATATAAATCAGCCAAAACTGATGAATAAATTTGTTTTTTATTTTTTATTTTTGGATATTTATTATAGCAAAAAGTAAAAAATATTGTTTTTTTTTCAAAATTGTTGCTCTTTTTTTGTTTATAGCGGCGATCAGAAATGACGCAGAGGGGATCAAATACCACCAAAAGAAAGCTCTATTTGTGGGGAAAAAAGGACGCAAATTTTGTTTGGGTACAACGCCGCACGACCGCGCAATTGTCATTCAAAGAGCGACATCGCTGAAAACTGAAAATTGGTCCGGGCAGGAGGGGGGTTTAAGTGCCCAGTAAGGAAGTGGTTAACAATCCACGAGTCACCAGGCTTTCCTTTATGAGATTCTTCTAAACTGTTAGGATCTGGAATTGGGGAGAAAACACATAAATTAATTTGTCAAAAACCTGAAAAAGATCAGCAACATTCTGTGACCTTTGCAGTAGTATTTGCCACTGGGCATCCAGAAAACATGCCCATACAGCCAAAATGCATACTCGTAAGATCCTGACTTGGATATATCTTTTTGTAATCTCTGGAAGGAAGTTCAGCTTTTGGTAACACCTTTGGTAACAGGTAAAACAAGAAGTGGTATGTTATAAAAACAACTGTGGTGAACCCTGGCTCTATCCCATGCTCATTTACTAAGGCAGCCATAACTGCTTGTGACTGATGACACGGTCCATGGGTCAAGTTGGAGGGAAAAGTGTGGCTGGCAGACATAAAAGATCACCTTTTTCCAAAGTCCTGTTTCATAAGAAGTTTCCCCCCTGTGGACCACTTGTTCTTCTCGTTCTGGGGTCCTTAAAGTTGAATTATTAATCCCAGCTATACTGGGCCAGAACTAGTCTGGAATCTGTGAATTGCACAAACCCAGCAAGTGTCCGGGGCTGTAATGCAGCATCCTTGGTTGCCTGGTCTGCTTCCATGTGTGAGTTTTACTGTTAGTATGGCTACCTCAGCAAGAAGCTGGAAGGCTGAAGACAGCCAATCAATTAACTTAGCTTGATTGGTTTACCTGCCGAAGTAAAAAGAAACTTCTGGCCCTTCTAATGGAACCAAAAGCTTTCTAAATTCCCTACTATCTATATAAATATATACACTTTTGATAGCTCACAGGCTTTGCTAAAGCATGGAGCTCTGCTTGTTGAGCTGGGGAAGAAGGATCCAATGACTCTGAATACAGAGCGTCCTGGGTGATAAACTGCATAGTATGGGCATTGCCGTCCTCAGGATAAAACCGGGATTAAATCTACAAAAAAGTCAACTATCTGGGCCTTCAGGGAGTGTGTCCTGCACTGGGCACACAGCAGCTGATTGCCACATCATCAATGTAACACACGTGGTTTTCTTTGTCTCCAGCCTCCTGAAATAGAGGCAATAAGATGTCTGGATTCAAATGTAGGCATTTTTCATTGTTAGATTTGTACATAAACAACAATACAAATTCATATTTTGAACTTTTCATTAGACAAATATTTAGTTTAGCTGTTTGCAATATTTGCTACGCAGAAATGTGGGACCATTAAAAATTAAATATTTGACCAAAATAATGTCTGTAACTTTGTAAACTTCATGTAGCAGCACTTTGTTACTACTACTCTGATTTATTGGGGTGAACCCTTCACTACGGAGTCCAACTTGCATAAATATATCACAATGGCTTGTTTTCCTATCATGCTGTTTGTGTAAGAACTCCAGTTTTATGTTTCAAAAAGACAACTTTTTCCTGGCAAAATAATACGTTCTGGGAAGGGCACTACATTTTTTTATTCTGAAAACGGAAAGGTTTTGGATGTATTGTGGCAGCTATGTACCGTATATCCCGCCGCCCTATTCCTCAGACCCGCTAAGGAAACTAGCTCAATTTATGGCTTTGCACCCTGGCATACCTGTACTGGCTATGGGGGATTTTAATAATGTCCTGGATCCCCAGCTAGACAGATTGATGAGTAATATTTCCCACACACCTAGTAAAACGCCATTTGCCACCTTGGTCAGTGAGTTGGGTCTGAGGGACGTGTTGTGTACCCACAATACCAAATGTTATTCATGCCACTTATGGGGGGCTATCCCGAATTGATATGGGACTGGGAAATCAGGCCCTAATCCCATATGTGGCGGACTCTGTCTATGAGCCCAGGCTGCTATCAGATCACTTGCCCTTCTGGGTATACCTGGATATTGCAGACAAGCCCCTGTGCCCATTGTGGCGAGTGAACCCATTTTGGTTGACACTGTTCCCAGTCCCAGATACTGTCTCTAAGGCTTTTGGAGACTATTTGCAATTCAACAAACACTCCTCCAGCAGGGCATTGTCTGGGACTCCCTCAAGGCCTACCTTAGGGGGCTCATCATAAGGGAAATTACAGGTATTGAGCGGAGATCACGTGAATGGGAAGAAACAATACGCTCCGATTTACAGAATAGAGAGGCAGCATATGTTACTAACCCTACCCCAGTCAATTATGCTAATTGGACAGAAGCCCAATCCCTTTACAATACGGTGGTAATGTCAGCGGCAGAGAAGAGAAGGTATTTCCTTCAGCAAAATTACTTTGAAGAGGGAGAGAATACAGGACACCTCTTGGCCATGGTAGCAAAAGCACAACAGGAAGACAGCAATATCACTGCCATTAAGTCCCAGAGTGGAACAATCTGCACTACTAGGGAGGATATATTGGGTACATTCCAACACTTTTGTACAGATTTGTATGCCTCTATATCAGATGCACCTCTGGGTGCACTGACGGACCTACTATGGGATTGTGCGTTCCCCCAATTATCGGAGGGGGAACATACAGCCTTGGACTCCCTCTCACATTCGAGGAGCTGAGTGAAGCCTTAGCTATGGCCCCTAGGCATAAATCATCAGGTTCTGACGGCCTTCCTGCAGAAGTTTACCTTAGATATGGGAATGTTCTCCTCCCACCACTGCTTTGGGCACTTCAGGAGGCAGCTGACACAGGCAAATTGCCCGATTCCATGCAGGAAGCCATAATAGTGGTGCTCGCCAAATTAGGAAAAGACAAACTCATCCCAGACTCCTATCAACCCATATCTCTGTTGAATACAGATGTTAAACTCCTTGCCCGAGTACTGGCCAATAGATTATCTAAATTTATTAGCAAACTTATTCACCAAGACCAATTAGGTTTCATCCCTGCCCGGTCCACAGCAGACAACATAAGACGTCTATTTTTAAATCTGCAGATTCCTGCAGATAATCCTGGAGGTAGGGCCATCTTATCCTTACATGCAGCAAAAACATTTGATAGTGTTGAATGGCTCTACCTCCTGGATATCCTGTCTAGGTTTGGCATAGGGGACAGGTATATTAATTGGATTAGAGTCCTTTACTCCTTTAATCCTTTACTCGGCTCCAAGATTACGAATAAATAATGCCCTTTCCTCCTCTTTTTCCTTACATAGAGGCACTCGGCAGGGGTGTCTGCTGTCGCCGCTGCTGTTTGCGATGGCAGTGGATCCTCTGGCAATGCTCATTGATAATTACCCATCTATAGTTGGATTCCACAGAGGCCTCATGGAAGATAAGGTGTCCCTTTACTACTATATCTGGGTGACACGGGGGATTCATTAACCACAGTCATGAAACTCATTTCAGCCTTCGGCAGTATCTCAGGATTTGCCATCAACTGGTCCAAATCGGTGCTTATGCCGCTAGACCCACTTGTGACACCTCTCTCAGACAGGGCTGCACAAATTGCCATAGTGGACTCCTTTCTAAATATCCAGCAGACTATCTGTCACTTAACTTAGCTCCCCTATTAAATAAACAAAAACTCAAAGGTAATAGCTGGTGCAAACTGCCGCTATCGGTGATAGGTCGTGTAAACTTTATAAAGATGGTGTGGGCCCTGCAGCTATTATATATTTTTCATAATACACCCATTTGGATTTCGAACAAATGGTTTAAACGTATAGATTCCCAATTTCGAGATCTTATATGGAGAAGGGAGCAGGCCCGTATAAGTCTAAATACCCTCCAATATGGTAAGGATCAGGGTGGTCAGGCGGTCCCTCACCCCAAGATGTATTTCCTGGCCTCCCAGCTGCAACAGTTCGCGGGCTGGGGTGTTGAGGATAAGTTGGATCCAGCTGCCATATCACACTTGGAAAATGGATCTCCTGGGCATACCTCACTCTTCACCTACAGGAGACTTGCTTAAACGCTGCCGGCGAGGATATCTTGTAGGAGGACATCTCCAGGAATTAGGCTGAGAATTTCCTGTGGTTATCTGGTGACAAGGAGCCAAGCAGTTCTAACAGATTATCTTGTGAGTTCAGTTATGGGCTGTACATTGTTTTACATTCGGTGAGTCTCTCCACATAGGGGGAAACCACGTCTTTCACGCGGTGTGGTAGAGGTGGTGAACATCTTGAATAGCTCACAAACAGGACGTGCAAATAACGCAAGACGATCTGTTTAAGAACAGTGTGTGGACTGATTGCCCGTTTTTCTCGTGGCTTACTGCTAGCAGCCCCGGTTTCAAGCTCTGGGGCAGAATTTATTCAGCGCTCTCTTATATTTTAATTTTATTAATTACTCTCACATCATGGACCACACATCAAGTTATTACCAGACCTTTAGATTTTCATTTTTGTAGAAAAACTTCTTATGTATTCTACCCACCTAGGCTTTGTTAAATATTTTGGCAGCTGTATTCCAATTAACAACCTCATCTTAATCTTTTTTTTTCTCTCAATAAGGGATTATTGTATAAATGTAAATGACAAAATTGTTATCTTAATCTAAACTAAACCCATATTATAAATTTTCCCAATAACCTGGATTTCATTTTGTCTAAACCGATTACAATATATCTATATTATTGTTAGAATTGTTAAACTCATATCAGAAATTACTACTCCAGTGATAATCTCAATATCACACCCTAATTCTAATATATATCCACAGATATATTTCCTTAACCACTTTAGCCCCGGAAGGATTTCCCACTTTAGGAACAGAGCACTTTTTGCGATTCAGCACTGCGTCGCTTTAACTGACAATTGCGCGGTCGTGCGATGTTAAACCCAAACAAAATTTCTTTTTTCCCACAAATAGAGCTTTCTTTTGGTGGTATTTGATCGCCTCTGCATCATTTCTGATCGCCGCTATAAACAAAAGAAGAGCGACAATTTTGCAAAAAAACCCCAAATTTCTTACTTTTTGCTAAAATACAAATCCAAAAAAAAAAAATATAAAAAAACATTTTTTCCATCGAGTTTGGCCGATATATATTCTTCCTCATATTTGTGGTAAAAAAAATTGCAATCGGCATTTATTGATTGGTTTGCGCAAAAGTTGCTGCATTTACGGATGATGAGAATTCATTTCTGGGATTTTTTTTTATTTTTTATTTTTTACTAGTAATGGCGGAGATCTGCGATTTTTAGCTGTACTGCGATATTGCAGCAGACGGACCATTTTGACACTTTTTTGGGACCATTGGCATTTATACAGCGATCAGTGCTATAAAAATGCACTGATTACTGTGTAAATGCTATTGGCAGTGAAGGGGTTAACCTGGAGGGGGCGCTCTAAGGGTTAACTGTGTTCCCTGGGCGTGTTCTTAATGTATGTGGGCTGGCCTGGCAGGGGGAAGAGAGTAATCACGGCTTCCATATACAGGAAGCCTGTGATCACAGCCCTTCCCCCTCTATGAGAACGGAGATCCGTGTTTACTTACACGGACCTCCGTTCTTTCACTGCGGGGGGGCCATCGTGGGCAGCCGGCGGCGATCGAGTCCGCTGCACCCACTCCCTGGCCCCCCGAACACAGCGAGCGTGCCTCTGGCGGCGCGCACGCTCACAGTGAGGGATATCGCAGCCGCCGCCATATGACGGCGGTTTGCGATATCCAGCCACTCTGTCGCCGTCAGACTGCGGTCAGCAAGTCGTTAAAGGAGGACATTTCCCTTAACTCCCCCCCCTTTTAATGCACTGTTTCCACTATCAAAGGTTATTTAATTTGTGTTATTCTATACTTTGTGCACTTTTCTATGTACGCGATTAAATGTAACCTTCATTTTACCATGTTTGGAAAACAGATTCAAAATAATTGTGATCACATTGTTTATCATTACATTCATTAACTCAGCACATTTTGTTATTAATGTTTTGTCTAAAAAAACTGAAATTAACATGGATGTCCTTCCAGCTTATCACCACACCAAAGACTCATGTCTCATCCAGCATATTCTTTCATGAGAAAGAGAAAAGGGAGAGGGGTCACAGCTGTGCAGAGCACACAGGATGTGGGACTAAAGGTTCCAGCATTCACACACATACACAATTATCTCTCTAAAATCACTTAAATTTTTCCCATTTGTACACAACACATGCATATCATACTCTCACTTTCTTTTAACGCTCTTCAAAATGATCCTGAAGCTGGATGCTTCACCTTGAGAATCTCAGTTTGAATAGAGCAAAATTCTGCAGATATAGTATACAGGGGAGATGGATCCCAACATTGTGGTGCTCCTAAGGGGAGAGAGACTATGCAAAAGGAAAGGTGGCTTAAGAGTGCTGTCTAATGTGCTGCTTTCACATAATGACTGCTACAGTACGTCCACAATATGTGTGGCAAAGTAATGGCAATCGACCCTGCATAGCATGTGATGTGTCAGTGCCATCTTTGAAGAACACCAGTAAAATGTGGAAACTATATCTTTTGTGTGGACATCTTCTTCTTTGAAGATAAAGGGTAATGGCAGGGGATGTCATGGGAAGGAGATGGGCACCATATGTGGGAGTTGGAGGGTTACAAGCACTAGTGGTTCATTGTTCTATCCTAGAAGAAGCTGGGTGAGGACTTGCCGCTGTTGGCGCCAACACCCAGCCAGTCAGGAGCCCCCTCACATGCTGTCCCCGTTATGAGGGTCTCCCACTGTCCTTGCTGAATTTTATATTTATTTTATAATGTAAGGTAGACAAAGGTGGACAAAACTTCCAGGTGGACAGGAACAGAGTTGGGAATTATAGCAAATAGATCTCGCTGTTGGAGTATCCAAGTATCCAGGGGTCCACCATGCCCCACCTTCAATGAGATAACACTTTTTGGTGGGCTGACCCATTAAAGAGATGCTATTGCAACCATGAATATGGCAGCCTTCATGTCAGAAGCCATTAGATTTCAGTGGGGAGGGCTTTACACCTAAAGCTGGAAACCCCCATGTGTGGACTTGCTGACGTCAGTATAATGGCAATGGCCATTTCTACATTAAAGAGGAACTTCAGCCAGAACATTATCTTAGTTTTGGACAGAAAACGAAAGTCCTCAAGTATTTCACAATATATTTCTTCGTTCACTAACTGTGTACAATATTTAAACCTAAATTTGATCCCCCATGTTGAAAATGAATGTCTCTATAAAAAGTCCAATTTTATTTATAAGCAATTATTCCAAATGAATTGTGGTCCACTCCAATACAGGCCTTCTTCACCGTAGATGTGCTCTCACCTTTGGGGTATGACCTATGAATTATAAAGGTCACAATCCACCTTCCCCCCTTCAGGGGTTTCAATAGAACATCCCACCACTTTGCATTTACGTTTCCTCCGCTCTCCAGGTGCAATGCAGCTCAGAGTAAAACATAGAATACACTCATAGTGCTTTCTATAAAATCATCAACATTTATTAATACATTAAAAAAAATGACACTCACATTATTTTGTGCACACAGGAATAGTGCTTGCTTGATAACATCCAATAGACATGCATTAACTGTGTTTGGCACAGCTACTCCGCTGTATACCTGATCTCTGCCTAGTTGAGCGCAATGACGTCAATTAACTCCTCCTAATGCGTTACATCATGTAATGTACTTTCCACAGGGGTCTTTGGTTGAGTTACACATCCTAGTCCCCTCCCCCCATCCCCGATCCCTAATACTTTGATGCTCTACAGCAGGTCTCCAAACTTTCTAAAGAAAGGGCTGGTTTATTGTCCTTCAGACTTTAGGGGGGCTGAAGTGTGCCCAGCGGGAGTGGTAATTTTCCTGGCATCAGTGGGAGTAAACATCACCATATTTGGTATTGGGGGGGGGAATAGTGTCCCATCATCAGTATCATAGGGAGTAATAGTGCCCAATTATTGGTGTCAGTGAGAGAAATTAAGCCCCATTGTGGGTGTCAGATGGCAGAATAGTGTCTCGTATCAGTGGGAGGATTAGTGCCACATTATTGGTGTCAGTGGGAGAAATGATGCCCCATTGTTGGTGTCAGGTGGCAGAATAGTGTCCCGTATAAGTGGGAGGAATAGTGCCCCAAGGGCCGCATTTGCCTCCCGGGCCTCAGTTTGAAGACCACTGCTCTACAGGAATATGACTGATCACTTCCTGGTTGAACATGGTGACAGCCCCTGACTCTGCCCAACGCGTTACATCATGTCATGTGGCCTCCTCAGGGGCCTTTGGTTGAGTTACATATCATAGTCCTTTCCCCTTATCCCTGATCCAAAATACTTTGATGTTCCATAGGAATATGCCTGATCATTTCCTGGTTGAGCATGGTGATGCCATCTGACTTCACACAATGCATCACATCATGTCATGTGGCTTCCTCAGGGGTCTTTGGTTGGGTTAGACATCATAGTCCACTTCCTCCATCCCCAATCCCTAATACTTTGACGCTCCATAGGAATATGTCTGATTACCTCCTGGTTGAGTGTGGTGACATCATCTGACTCCACCAAATGCGTTACATCATGTCACGTGGCTTCCTCAGGGGTCTTTGGTTGAGCTACACATCATAGTCCCCTCCCCCATTCCGGATCCCTGATACTTTGATGCTCCATAGGAATATGCCTGATCACTTCCTGGTTAAGCATGGGGATGTCACCTGACTCTGCTCAATACATTACATAATGTCATGAGGCTTCCTTAGGGGACTTTGGTTGAGTTACACATCATAGTCCCCTCCCCTCATCTCTGATCCCTAATACTTTGATGCTCCATAGGAATATGCTTGATCACTTCCTGGTTGAGCGTGGTGAGGTCACCTGACTCCACCCAACGTGTTACATTGTGTCACCTGACTTCCTCAGGGGTCTTTGGTTGAGTTACACATCATAGTCCCCACCCCTCCATCCCTCATACTTTGATGCTCTATATGAATAAATAGGAGTACAAAGTGTGTGCATCAGCTCATCTAGGAACATTTTAACAAGCGACTGTGCAATCTGTTCAGTGATACCTCCCTGGATCGGGGACAAATGAGTTTAAAGCCCAAAAGCATCAAAATCCTCTCTTGCAGTGGGCCTGTAACCGCACTGCAAAGGTTAGCTGCTTGTTTAGGTCTAGGGGTATAGAAAAGAAGATTTACTTAATCCTCCGCTCCTCTATGCTGCTAGACCGTACCCGGCAGTGTCTTCTCCCCCTATGGTCCAGCAGTCTAAGATCCATATCCCTGCATTGGAGGTGATGATGCCACGGGACAGTTCACCACTGGAGCATGGGGGAGTACTGCCTACCAAAGGAGAAGAGGATCAGGTGAGTAAAATTGCTTTTACTCTCTCCTGGAGTAAAGAAGCAGTTATGCCTTGCAGTGCAAGTGCAGCTCCACTTCGAGGGAGAATTTTAATATTTCCCGAGTTGGGCTTTAAACCAGCTTGTTGCTTCTCCCTTTGCTATGAAAAAATGTGCAGCTAGAGGTCTACCATGTGACTTGTCTTGGGAGAAATGTTAATTTGATTTTTGCAGGAAAATGCAAGCTGGGTTTATCTAGGAACCCCCAAACCTCATTAAAAAATATTTATTTATTATTTATTACAGGTACTTATATAGTTCTGGCAATTTATGCAGCGCTTTACACATGTATTGCACATTTGCATCAGTCCCTGCCCTCAAGGAGCTTACAGTCTAAGGTCCCTAACTCATATTTATACATACACATACTAGGGCCAATTTAGTCAATTAATCTACCAAAAATATTCAGTGAAAAGGCATAAAAATATTGAAAGAAAAATGTTAAAAACACTCAGACTTCTGATGGCCTCACCTAGGCAAAGGTGAGGTTCTTAGACCATGTTGCGATATCCTGGGAAAGTTGATGAACCCAAATCTTGTAAGAACATGCTCCAACACTGCAAGAATTTGTCTCTGCCCATTGCTTGAACTTCTCCAAGGGTTGGGATCCTCAGCTTCTCCAGGATCCCACAATAATACTCATTGAGCTCATTGAGTACCGGAAATGGGCATTATAAAGTTAATTCAAATAATATATATTCTATGGTGCAAAAACTGGGTAAAGGAACAGTAAGAGGAAATGTCTAAAAGAAAATCCTAATAAATTCCAACTTCTTTCCTGGATGACTGCAGCTCCTCTGATCAGAGTATTAGGAAGATTCCTCTGTACTGTACACTGCAAAAAAGATTCAAAAGACAGGAGGCGCCACAATCTAAGTGTAGACTTTATTACCAGCACAAATAAATAAATAAAAATGCACTCACATGGTAAAATAGGTTAAAAGTCACATCTGGTAAGCCTGTGTGCATCTGAAGAGTTCGCCAGGGAAGCAGCCTTGTATTGCAGAGTAGCTCCTGGAAGCGGCTGTAAAAACGTATGCAGAGTTCGCAATGGAAGCATGGCCGGGTGTTACAGAGCTGTCACAGGTAGTGGCTGGGAGTGGAGACATCAGTGGGAACCACCATGGCATGTAATCTGCGGCTCAGAAGCGTAGTGACATCAGAGCGTGGCAGAGGAATGACATAAATTGCAGGGATGTGGCTACTCATTTTGGGGCATTGGGCTGCTACCCATGACAGCTCCGCAACACCCAGCTGCGCTTCAATGGTGAACTCTGCATAAGTTCCACAGCCGCTTTCAGGAGCTACTCTGCAATACCTGGCCGCTTCCCTGTGGAACTCTGCAGATGCCCACAGGTTTGTTTACAAGATATGCCTTTTAACCTATTTTAACACGTGAGTGCATTTTTAATTATTTATTTGTGCTGGTAATAAACCCTACACTTAGATGTTGGCGCCCCCTGTCTTTTGAATCTTTTTTGCCTTTTAACCACTTAAGGACCAGGGCCTATTTCTGACATCTGTTAAAAGTTAAAGTGGTTGTCAACCTGTGACAACCACTTTAACCTACAGGTAAGCCTAAAATAAGGCTTACCTGTAGGTGCCCTGCATATCTCCCAAACCTGTACGGTTCAGTAGATATGCAGTGTTTTGCATATGCCGACATCATGTCGGCACCTGCGCAGTGAAGAAACGGCCTCCGTGCCGTTTCTCCACTGACCCTGTGCCGTGACTGGCGGCTCCCACGCGTATGCGGCCCCAGAAGGAAGAGGGGCAGAAGATGGACGCGGCCTGGAGCGGGGACATCGCTGGGCTTCGTTTGCAGGTAAGTGGCACATGCTTCTACTTTACAGGATTACATTCAGGAAGTAAACCTAATCTGGGTTTACTTCCTCTTTAAAATCAATATTTTTTGATAGAAAATTACTTAAAACCCACAAACATTATATATATATTTTAGCAAAGACTCTGGAGAATAAAATGGCTGTCGTTGTGATATTTATGTCACATGGTATTTGCACAGCAGTCTTTCAAACGCAATTTTTTTGGAAAAAAATACAGATACTCTTTATTGAGACCTCCAATCCCCTCCACTGCACTTAAAAGTATTCAAAATACCAAAATCTTTGTTTTTTGAATACTTTTAGACTTTTTTAAAATCCGTACCGTTGGCTGCCGAGTAAACCGGAAGTGACGTTGTGACGTCGATTCCAGGCTTTTACATCAGAGACCCGATCGAAGACGATTCTGGTTTTGTTTGGGTCTCCGGCCAGCCGTCGGGCAGAACGGCGGGTGGAACGTCCCCTCCCGCTCCTTGTGATAACATCTGAGCGGCTGCTTAGCTGCATCAGTTATCACATGAAAGCTGACCGTCTGACTAAACAACAGTACTGGGGTGCTGCAATTATCGCTCCGGTACAACCACTTCCTCAAAATAATGTACAGGTACTTGATTTTGTGGGAAGTGGTTAAGGTGTTTTTAACATTTTTCTTTCAATGGCATAAACCAAGAACATAAATGAAATATACAGTGGAACCTCGGAATGCAAGTAACGCGGTATACGAGTGTTTCGCAATACGAGCTGTTTTTAAAAAAAATCCTGACTCAGTTTGTGAGCGCTGTATCACGAGATGAGCAGGATTCAAACCTTTGTGTTTGCAATACCATATCTGGCCAGAGGTGTGGGGGCTCTGGTGAGGCTCAGAGACGCTCTGAAACATTTGGAGATATACTTGGAAATACTAGGAAATACTCAGTTCCCAAGCGTCTCTGAATGTTTCTGAGCATCTCTGAGCCTCACCAGCCCCCCCCCCGCATCTCTGGCCACATACAGTACTGCATAGACAAGCAGTCACTGTGTAACGAATCATCTGAGTTTCCATTCAATGGGTACGCTTTAACTCCTTGGGATATGTGGAGAATATACCCACCTCCTTAAATACAAATTAGAAATGAGAAAAACAGACCCTCTGGTCTGTTTTTCTCATCTGAGTTTCCATTGTTTTTTATTGGGAAACTTGCTTTGATATACGAGTGATTTGGATTACAAGCATTCTCCTGGAACGGATCATACTCGTAATCAAAGGTTCCACTGTATTGTAGCTTACCAGTCCTTAGATGTGGTGGTTGCATTTGTTTTCTTATATTATTTTTTTTCCCCTTTACATTCTCCAGGTAATCCTGCCAGCAGGGTCGGAACAAGGGGTGGGCAGAAGGGACGGCTGCCTTGGGCGCAGTGTCTATTGTAGAGATGGGGGAGCCGCAAGTTCTTTCTACTATAAAGCTGACATGAGTAGTGACAGCAGATCAATACTTCTGTCAGCCCAGTGCTGTGCTTTCTCTCCCCTTTCTCCAACTAAACTTGTACATAATGAGAAGGGGGGGTAATTTTGCCCTGGGCAATGGGTGATCTTGTCCATTGCAGTATCACACTTCCTGTCCCAGTGTGGCAATGATTATTGACTATACTGTAACTATGGCGGAGCAGCATTGTCACCATTGACTGCTCTCTCGATTTAGACCGCAGGCACCTCCTCCCATCCCCATCGCTATTTCATAAGGGGAGGTGTTCTGTAGTCCATTGAGAACTGGGAAGGCCAATAACATGATTGAGGTTTTAATTCAGTGCCAGGAAGGGACACATACACTGCATTTCTGGCAGGATCAACATTATTTTTCTATACTTACACAACCAATGCAGCCACTAAGCTGCGATATATTACATTTTGGGTTTAAATACAAATTAAACATAATAAATGGGAAAAATCCGGGAAAAACTTGATTTTAGGTCTTGTCCCTTCTCTGCTGTCTTCTGGATGGAGGCAGCGAGCGGGATCTTATGTGCTACGCCATCATGGATCAAGATATAACTACAGAGTAAGCTTATATTTAAACATGTAGGAAATTGTCTTTGTTTGCTTTAATTGGTGTTAGGGGTAAATGAACATTTCCTTCCTGATTTTAATGTCAGTCCCATTATGTATTTTGTCATAAGATGACTGAGAAGTGCTTCCAAAGGAAAGATCAGTTCCTATTGTGCTTCATACATTCTTAGTACAACATTCTGCAGAATTCTTGAAATTCCAATGTAAATGCCCAACATTATTTTCAGAAGTGGTAGCACAGTTTTGTTTTTATAGCTAGGAGTCTTTCATTTCCTTTTTTCCCATCTGACCGCCACCATCCCGCACTGAAAACAGAAGTAGGAGACCATGAGATAAACCAGTAGATAGAAAAGAGGCATCAGCAAAGTACAGTAAACATTTTAGATAGGGTTGTCCCGATACCACTTTTTTAAAATTTTAGTCCTTCCTTTACAAGTAAATGGGGATTGTGGTTAATTTCGTTTGTTTCTGTTAAAGGATGTACAAATTTATATTCGAATGAGACATCAATATAGAACTAGGTACTACCGCATCGTGTATTCTAGGGCGAGCGACGGAGGTAGGTCTTCTGTCGT
>BLSH010291684.1:1506688-1530349 GCA_018402905.1 Glandirana rugosa | reverse complement strand
GATAGATAGATAGATGATAGATAGATAGATAGATAGATAGATAGATAGATAGATAGATAGATAATGGATAGATAGATAGATAGATAGATAGATAGATAGATAGATAGATAATGGATAGATAGATAGATAGATAGATAATGGATAGATAGATAGATAGATAGATAATGGATAGATAGATAGATAGATAGATAATGGATAGATAGATAGATAGATAGATAGATAGTTAGATAGATAGATAGATAGATAGATAGATAGTTAGATAGATAGATAGATAGATAATGGATAGATAGATAGATAGATAGATAGATAGATAGATAGATAGATAGATAATGGATAGATAGATAGATAGATAGATAGATAATGGATAGATAGATAGATAGATAGATAGATAGTTAGATAGATAGATAGATAGATAGATAGTTAGATAGATAGATAGATAGATAGATAATGGATACATAGATAGATAGATAGATAGATAGTTAGATAGATAGATAGATAGATAGATAGTTAGATAGATAGATAGATAGATAGATAGACAGATAGATAGATAGATAATGGATAGATAGATAGATAGATAGATAGTTAGATAGATAGATAGAGAGATAGATAGATAGATAGATAGATAGATAAATAGATAGATAGATAGATAGACAATGGATAGATAGATAGATAGATAGATAGATAGATAGATAGATAGATAGATACTTACATGAACAATTACTTCAAATTCTGAATAATCAAGTGAATCTATAGAAAAGCAAATGTTTCAGGTTAGAGTCCTTTGAGCACAAAATTGAAACTAATCATACTTTGTTTTTATGGAAAAATTAAATTCAAACTACAGCCGGTTTAACCACTGCCAGTCCAGGCCAATTCTGTCATTTCCGTCATACATGTAAAAATTAACATTTTATTCGGTAGAAAATTACTTAGAACCCCCAAACATTTTTTTAAGCAGAAACCCTGGAGAATAAACAGTTTTTTGTTGCAATTTTTTATGTTGCATGACATTTGTACAGCGGTTTATCAAACGCAAATTTTTCAGGAAAAAAAAAACACTTGCCCTCCGGAAGGATTTTCCCCCCTTCCTGACCAGGCCATTTTTTGCGATATGGCACTGCGTTACATTAACTGACAATTGCGTGGTTGTGCGACACTATACCCAAATACAATTTTTGTCCTTTTGTTCACACAAATAGAGCTCTCTGTTGGTGGTATTTTATCACCTCTGATATTATTTGCGTTTCAAACGAAAAAAAAAAAGACAATTTTGAAAAAAATATATATATTTTTTACTTTCTGCAATAAAACATATCCAATAAAAAAAATGGAGAAAAAAATTCTAATTTAGGCCAATATGTGATTCTGCTACATATTTTAGGTAAAAAATTCCCAATAAGTGTATATTGATTGGTTTGCGCAAAAGTCTACAAACTATGGGATGTTTTTAGTTATTTATTTTTTTACTAGTAATGGCGGTGATCAGCGACTTATAGCGGGACTGTGATATTGCGGACAAATCGCACACTATCTGACACTTTTTGGGGACCAGTGACACAAATACAGTGATTGGTGGTAAAAATATGCACTGTCACTGTACTAATGACACTGGCTGGGAAGGGGGAAACAGGGGTGATCAAAGGGTTAACTGTGTGCTTAGCCTGTGATTCAGTGTAGTAGGGGGTGTGCTTTTACTAGTTGAAGGTATGGATGGGTGTTTCTGCTTTACAGAAACACAGGATCCATGCCTTCCGTACTCAAAGAATGACGATCTGCCTTGTTTACATAGGCAGAGAGCAGCTCCGCCTGTGTACTGAAGCATCGGTGGGCGGCGATGAACATCGAGTCCGCTATACTCGCGGACAGCGGTGTATCATCCATGGGTGCAGGGTGTTCACTGAACACGGGCCCTGAGGGGTGGGGGGGCGCCCACTGTGCTCTGACCCACACTGCACCCATGGGATGATCGGTGCAGTGTGGGCTTGCACACGGGCCCACTAATTTCCTGATATGCCCCTGCTCGCGGATCAGCTCTTGCTATGTATAATCACAGTGGGAGCGGGTCGTTCACGGCGCGCACGTGCGCCCTAGACCTGGAGGTGCAGGATCACGTACTAGGTACATGATTCTATGCAGCAGAGCCGCCTTGCTGCCGTGTATGTAAGTCAGCCTTTCTCAACCTTTTCAACACAGAGGAACCCTTGAAATAATTCTCCGGTCTCGGGGAACCCCTGCTAAAAATTACTTTATCTACAACTCATGATCCATTAGTGTGATGGTCAATGGGAAGAATGCCCCTTACACCTGTGGTCATTGGGAAGAATTACCCCCTTACAGATAGCTAAAAAGATCAATGATGTCATTGGGAATTTATCTGAGAGGTAGAAATTGACCATTGCTTAAGGAACCCCTAGCAACCTCTGGAGGAACCCTAGGGTTCCACGGAACCCTGGTTGAGAAACCCTGATATAAGTTATATGGTCGGCATGCGTTTAATGAGTTTTAGTAAACACAGATGCAATATAACCACTTCAGCCCCGGAAAGTTTTACTCGCTTCCTGACCAGAGCACTTTTTGCGATTCGGCGCTGCGTCGCTTTAACTGACAATTGCGCGGTCATGCAACGTTGTACCCAAACAAAATTTGCGTCCTTTTTTTCCCACAAATAGAGCTTTCTTTTGGTGGTATTTGATCACCTCTGCGTCATTTCTGATCACCGCTATAAACAAAAGAAGAGCGACAATTTTGCAAAAAAACCCCAAATTTCTTACTTTTTGCTAAAATACAAATCCAAAAAAAATATATAAAAAAACATTTTTTTTCATCGGTTTTGGCCGATTTATATAATTCCTCATATTTTTGGTAAAAAAAAATTGCAATCGGCGTTTATTGATTGGTTTGCGCAAAAGTGCCCGTGTTTACGGATGATGAGAATTAATTTCTGGGGTTTTTATTTATTTTTTTTTACTAGTAATGGAGGCGATCTGCGATTTTTAGCAGCACTGCGATATTGGGGCAGACATGTCGGACATTTTTGACACTTTTTTGGGACCAATGACATTTATTCAGTGATCAGAAATTTAAATGTCCACTGATTATTGTATAAATGTAATTGGCAGTGAAGGGGTTAACCTGCAGGGGGAGAGCTAGGGGTTAACTGTGTTCCCTGGGCGTGTTCTAACTGTGGGGGGGTTGGGCTACCATGGGCATAAGAGATCTAACTCATCCCAGTGACAGGGATCAGTAGATCTCCCATGCCCCCACTAACAGAGCGAGGAACCGCCGTGTTTACATCGGCGGATCCCCGTTCTTTGGCTGTGGCTGCTCATCGCAGCTCGCCGTAGGACATCGGGTCCGCCCGAGCCGCGGGCACACTCCTCAGGATTACGGCGCGTGCCCCCTGTCGGCCACCCACAGATCGCTGCTTTTTTACCGCGATTCACACTGAGCGTCCACACTGCCGCCGTGAATACACGGCAGGCGGTGTGGAACCAGATAATACACAATTTTTTAGTAAAATATAAAACATGATGTTATGCTGAGTACATAGATACCAAACATGTAACATGCCACGCTTTCAAACTGCATACACCTGTGCAACAGTGCCAAGCGACGGTACCTAAAATTCTCAACAGACAACGCTTTAAATGCCTTTACAGGTTACCAGTTTAGAGTTACACAGGAGGTCTAGAGCTAGAATTATTGTTCTTGCTCTGGCATTCGTGGTACTGATACTGTACATGTGTGGTGTGATCGCCGTTTACATATGTGGCGGGACCTGCAAAATTTTAAAAAGTGTTTTTTTTTCCCAAAAATTGCATTTGAAAAACCACTGCACAAATGCCACGTGACATTAAAAAATGGCAAAACCCACCAATTTATTCTCTAACGCCTCTGCTTTAAAAAATTATATAATATTTGGGGGTTCTAGGTAATTTTCTAGCGAACTAATTTTCAAATGTAAATAAAAAGTGCCAGAAAATTCCAGGTCTTCAAGTGGTTATTGGGTTCCATGATAATGGTATACACAGACTTATGTATAAAAAATATTAAATCGTTATACTATGATGGATGCTGTGAAATATGATATTTGTAACTATGTTATATGTGCTCCTGAGGACGATCATTCGAGATGCGTTGAGCTCACATGTGGCTTGTTGAATGACATAATGCATGAACCCTACACTGGACACGGTGCTATATGTGTGTGTTTTTTTTTATTTTGTATAATAAATTTTGTGGTTTTTATATTATTGCCCGTGTGGTGTCATTTTCTTAACACCCTAAAAAAATCCATACAACCTTTTTTTGATGTGATGTATGTCAAATGTGGTGTCAGGATGTGGTCATATAGAACACAGAACCTCTACCACAAATACTTTGTCCTCTAAAGGTTTTTGTGTGCATGGACACATAGGCTTTTTACCGAGGTGCAATCAAGGCAAAAAAACTTCAAAAGCCCCAAAAACATCAGTTTAGAAGCAGAAGCGTGCATGAGGCCAAAAAAAAAAAAAACAAGATTTTGATTGGTTGCAAGGGGAAATATCTACATTATGCATTTTTTTCTAGCATTTTTTTTAATGCATATTTTTATATGCAGCCTATAGCAGAATGAATGATGGGCGGTGGCCTTACTGTTCTGTGTGGACGCCATATGATGTCCTCTCAGAAAGAGCCACTCACGTGGCCATGGGGCCGTCCAATGGCAAAATCTGTCACCAGCTATGTCGGGACACACCCAATGGCTGATCAGTGTACCGGCTCCCTGCCAGTACCATGTGACCGTTGTGACCAATCACAGCAGGTCACATGACAGTTGTAAACAATGGATGGCTTCCTTTCATGCCATCCATTGTGTACAATTGTGTTGCTAGCTGTGATTAGTCAATGTGATCATGTGGTACAGACAGGGCCGATCACAGCCCATCTGTACCATTGGATTATCTTTGACCAATCACAGAGAAGAGAAAACAAGGCGGTTTGGGACTTTAAATGAGGTGCGTAGCTCACAGTTGGCATGTAGTGTTGCATATGAACATATTTTTAATCCATATGCATTAAGGTAATAGTAAGAACAAATATTTATTAAATAGCCTCGCCTGCAAATTTTAAAAATATGATAATTTAAAGTCCCAAACCTCCTCATTTTCTCATATAAATTAGGGATGAAGGCACATTGTTATATGTGCCTCATTTAAAGTCCCAAACTTTCTTTATCTTGCATTTGACCAATCACAGCTATGCACAACAAATCAATCCGTTTCATTTAGTAAAGTGCTTGCTTATAGCAATGTGATCCACTGCTATAAGCAATCATAGTGTGTAAAAAAAAAAAAAGAAAATACTGATCACTTCCCCAAAGTAGTACAATGTTACTATGGAAATATTATATTGCTCTGGTCACAGTGTGTTAAAAAAAATCCTAAAAAAAGAAAAAGTAATAAAAAAAATGTATTTAAAAAAAAAAAAATTGATCACTGTCACAACAGTTATATGATGCTGTACTGCACTGTTGACAGCATGTACATAAAAAAAAAAAAAAGATTATGACAAACAATTACAACTTCAAAAACCCGCCATGCCTCTTACTAAATACCTTGGAGTGTCCTACTTTCCAAAAAAGGTAATTTGGGGCAAATTTGTACTGTCCTGGCATTTTCGGGCCTCAAGAAATGAGGCCGTCAGTACATCAGGATTTTCAGATATATACCATTGTTTATAGACTCTATAACTTTCCTAAAGACTAAATAATATACACTGATTTGGGTTATTTTTACCAAAGAAATGTAGCAGAATACATTGACTTAAGTTTATGAAGAACAATTATTTATTTGCAAATACTAAAGAACAAAAAGGTAGGAGGGGACTTTAAATGAAACACAACAGGTTCACAGAAAATATATGAATTTTATTGAAAAAAATATTTTGGTTAAAAAAATTTGTAAATAATGATATATGATAAATTCATCAAATAAATACATGATACATAATTCATACATGTATATAAAAATAATGGGCATCTAGCCTCTCCATTCAAATCATTCCATATATCATAGCAGCATGTACATAGCTCATATAGAAAAAAAAGAGTTGAATTGTTACGTTGTATATTTGGCACAGCATATGACAGCTCTACGCGTTTCGTGGAGGTTAACACCCACTCTTCAGGACCATGCATGTGACTAGTAACTGTAATCAATAAAAATAATATAAGGAAAATGCCAATATTTAAAAATCCAGAATTGAGATGAAACAATTTTACAGCCGACATACTTATGTTGCGCTTCACGGTGCGACCGTGGTTGCAGGTATGTCGGCTGTAAAATTGTTTCATCTCAATTCTGGATTTTTAAATATTGGCATTTTCCTTATATTATTTTTATTGATTACAGTTACTAGTCACATGCATGGTCCTGAAGAGTGGGTGTTAACCTCCACGAAACGCGTAGAGCTGTCATATGCTGTGCCAAATATACAACGTAACAATTCAACTCTTTTTTTTCTATATGAGCTATGTACATGCTGCTATGATATATGGAATGATTTGAATGGAGAGGCTAGATGCCCATTATTTTTATATACATGTATGAATTATGTATCATGTATTTATTTGATGAATTTATCATATATCATTATTTACAAATTTTTTTAACCAAAATATTTTTTTCAATAAAATTCATATATTTTTTGTGAACCTGTTGTGCTTCATTTAAAGTCCTTTCCTACCTTTTTCTTCTTTCGTATTATCAAATCAGGGATGGAGGTCTATGACCCACATGACCTCATTTAACCACTTGCCGACCGCCAACCGCAGGTTGACGGCAACAAGGTGGCTCGATATCGCAAACCGCCGTCATACGACCGTGGCTGCGAGATTGTGCACTGTGAGCTCACTGTGTCCGGGGGGGGGGGGCAGGGAGCGGGTGCGGTGGACTCAATCTCAGCCGGCTACCTGCGATGCCCCCCCGGAGTGAAAGAACGGAGGTCTGTGTATGTAAACACGGATCTCCGTTCTGTGAGAGGGGGAAGGGCTGTGATCACAGCCTTCCTCTATATGGAAGCTGTGATCACTCCCCTTCCCCAGCCAGGGCAGCCCACACACAGTTAGAACACGCCCAGGGAACACAGTTAACCCTTAGAGCGCCCCCTCCAGGTTAACCCCTTCACTGCCAATGGCATTTACACAGTAATCAGTGCATTTTTATAGCACTGATCGCTGTATAAATGCCAATGGTCCAAAAAAAAGTGGCAAAATGGTCCGACATGTCCGCCCCAATATCGCAGTACCGCTAAAAATCGCAGATCGCCGCCATTACTTGTAAAAAAAAATAAAAAATAAATAAAAACCCCAAAAATGAATTCTCATCATCCGTAAACGCAGCAACTTTTGCGCAAACCAATCAATAAAGGCCGATTATGATTTTTTTTATCACAAATATGAGGAAGAATATAAAATCGGCCAAAACCGATGAAAAAAAATGTTTTTTTTATATATTTTTTTGATTTGTATTTTAGCAAAAAGTAAGAAATTTGGGTTTTTTTGCAAAATTGTCGCTCTTCTTTTGTTTATAGCGGCGATCAGAAATGACGCAGAGGTGATCAAATACCACCAAAAGAAAGCTCTATTTGTGGGGAAAAAAAGGACACAATTTTGTTTGGGTACAACGTCACACGACCGTGCAATTGTCAGTTAAAACCACGCAGTGCCGAATCGCAAAAAGTGCTCTGGTCCTAAAGTGTGAAATCCTTCCGGGGCTGAAGTGGTTAAAGTCCCACTATGTTCCCCTGTCTCCTTGTCCCCCATTTTTATTTATTTGCAAAATTTTAAACAGAATCAAAGAAAAACAATTTTTTTTAGTTTATTTAGCAATAAATAAAAACCCAGTGGTGATTAAATACCATAAAAAAGGTGTAGTTGAGTGAACAAAATGATAAAAAATGTCATAAGGGTACAGTGTTGCAGGACTGCTCAATTGTCATTCAAAGTGCAACAGCGTTGAAAACTGAAAATTGCCCTGGTCAGGAAGGGGGTAAAAGTGCCTGGTATTGAAGTGGTTAAAGTTCACGTTATCAAAACATACAAAATCCACAGAAGGCAATGTGGGGAGAATGAAAAAAAACATGGTGACCACATCTGATACCACTGGAAATTGCACTTGAGTAAAGGAAGCAAAAATGCAATAGGGTGTCACATAAAATACTTAGCACTCAGGGTGGCACCATAAGACATCAGTAGGTTTCTATATTATGCCCCAATTCAGTACAGTTGGAAAGAAAATAGTAAAGTCGTTGGGTTCAGTTACAGTGCCTTGAAAAAGTATTCATACCCCTTGAAATTTCCCACATTTTGTCATGTTACAACCAAAAACGTAAATGTATTTTATTGGGATTTTATGTGATAGACCGACACAAAGTGGCACATAATTGTGAAGTGGAAGGAAAATGATAACTGCTTTTCAACATTTTTTACAAATAAATATGTGAAAAGTGTGGCGTGCATTTGTATTCAGCCCCCTTTACGCTGATACCCCTAACTAAAATCTAATGGAACCAATTGCCTTCAGAAGTCACCTAATTAGTTAATAGAGTCCACCTGTGTGTAATTTAATCTCAGTATGAATACAGCTGTTCTGTGAAGCCCTCAGAGGTTTGTTAGAGAACCTTAGTGAACAAACAGCATCATGAAGGGCAAGGAACACCCCAGACAGGTCAGGGATAAATTTGTGGAGAAGTTTAAAGCAGGGTTAGGTTATAAAAAAAATATCCCAAGCTTTGAACATCTCATGGAGCTCTGTTCAATCCATCATCTGAAAATGGAAAGAGTATGGGCACAACTGCAAATGTACCAAGACATGGCCGTCCACCTAAACTGACCGGCCGGGCAATGAGAGCATCAATCAGAGAAGCAGCCAAGAGGCCCATGGTAACTCTGGAGGAGCTGCAGAGATCCACAGCTCAGGTGGGAGAATCTGTCCACAGGACCACTATTAGTCGTGCACTCCACAAATCTGCCCTTTATGGAAGAGTGGCAAGAAAAAAGACATTTGTGAAAGAAAGCCATAAGAAGTCCCATTTATAGTTTGTGAGAAGCCATGAGGGAGACACAGCAAACATGTGGAAGAAGGTGCTCCGGCCAGATGAGACCAAAATTGAACTTTTTGGCCTAAAAGCAAAATACTATGTGTGGTGGAAAACTAACACTGCACATCACCCTGAACACACCATCCCCATTGTGAAACATGGTGGTGGCAGCATCGTGTTGTGGGGATGCTTTTCTCCAGCAGGGACAGGGAAGCTGGTCAGAGTTGATGGGAAGATGGATGGAGCCAAATACAGAGCAATCTTAGAAGAAAACCTGTTAGAGTCTGCAAAAGACTTGAGACCGGGCGGAGGTTCACCTTCCAGCAGGACAATGACCCCAAACACACAGCCAGAGCTACAATGGAATGGTTTAGATCAAAGCATATTCATGTGTTAGAATGGCCGGACCTAAATCCAATTGAGAATCTGTGGCAAGACTTGAAAATTGATGTTCACAGACGCTCTCCATCCAATCTGACAGAGCTTGAGATATTTTGCAAAGAAGAATGGGCAAAAATGTCCTCTCTAGATGAGCAAAGCTGGTAGAGACTTCCCCAAAAAGACTTGCAGCTGTAATTGCAGAGAAAGGGGGTTCTACAAAGTATTGACTCAGGGGGGCGCTATACAAATGTACCCCACACTTTTCACATATTTATATGTAAAAAATGTGAAAACCATTTATCATTTCCCTTCCCCTTCACAATTATGAGCCACTTTGTGTCGGTCTATCACATAAAATCCCAATAAAATACATTTACATTTTTTGTAGTAACATGACAAAATGTGGGAAATTTCAAGGGGTATGAATACTTTTTCAAGGCACTGTTTGGGACATCATGGTGATGGTAAGGCAGGGAAAAGTTGTTGGCTTCCCATCGGGTGGAGAGTCACTTTGACGGGATGAGGACATGCTCATCAGGGACAATAGGGATACCATGGACAAGTTGGAAGGGGGTTAGAGACAACAAAGTGGGGACACAGATATTTCTAATGGATATGGTTGAACGATCCTTCTTGTTTAAAATGACAGTATGTTGCAGTTTTTTTCCTCTTTACATTGTAAAAATGGATGTTTAATCAGAACTAGGAAAACAAGGATTGATAGTGGAGTGGACACTTACAGGAAATGCAACCTTTGTTTAAGGGAATGATCAAACCTAAAACTACAAAATAGTCATCATGTTCTATGGAATGGACTTTCTCACATCAGCATCATCTAGATCGGTGGTCTCCAAACTGCAGCCACTCAGGGCAGAGATGATCCTTTATTTGCCTATAACCAGTTCTTGGGGCACTCTTAATCTTACTGACACCAACAATGGGGCCCTCTTCCTCCCACTAACACCAATAATGGGGCACCACTCATCCCTCTGACACCAACAATGGGGCACTGTTCCTTCCATTGACACCAACAATGTGGAATGGACCTTCTCACATCTGCATCATCAAGATCGGTGGTCCCCAAACTGCAGCCACTCAGGGCTGATGTGGCCTTTTATTTGCCTATAACCAGTTCTTGGGGCCCTCTTCTTCCCACTGACACCAATAATGGGACAGCATTCCTCCCACTGACACCAACAATAAGGCACTGTTCCTCCCACTGACACCAACAATGGGGAGCTATTCCTTCCAGTGACCCCAACGATGGGGCAATATTCCTTCCACTGATATCAACAACAGGGATCTATTTCTCCTACTAATACCAATGATGGGGCATTGTTTACACCCACTAACCCCAGGGTATTTTCTACTCCCAATGGCCACAGTCCAGCCCCCCCTAAAATCCTGAAAGGCAGTAAGCTGGCCATTTGTATAAAAAGATTGAAGACCCCTGATCTAGATGGTCTATGGAAGCACCTCTCCAGCAACCTTCAATTGATATTAATTACTAACACGTTTCAAGGGGCAAGAGCGCTTCCTCACAGTTCGGGAAATAATCAAAATCTGATTAAAGACAGGTCATATACTGATCAAACTTGTACTTTAAAGCAAAGCTGTATTCAATGTGGGCTCCTGAATTATGGATTGTGTATGGCTTTACTTCCCTACCAGGTCTTTGGGAGTGTTCTTCCCACTGCCATCACTGCTAACGCATTGCACTTTTCAGGCAAACTACCGGCTTCATATGTTTCTAAGAATACTGCAATATGCACCCTCTAGTGGATTCTTCATAAAATTACAGTATACAGGGGTCTCACTTTGGTTAGTGACACCAAAAGCTTGGATGAATGGCCCTACCACCGCTGCTGAATCCTCACAAGATTTTGATCTGATTGGTGATGAGATGCGAATTGCTATAGATGAACAATGAATGCTGTTGGCATTGTATTCTTCTCTGTATTGCTCAGTGCAAAATATTTACAAATCTGCTTTGCGATCCGCCATGTTCAGGACTCTAAATCTGATGACAAAATTAAGTGAATAGGAGTTGAAAAAAAAGCATAGTTACCATAGTTTATTGTTGTCATTTCCTCTTCATCATTCTCTGCAAAAGGATCTACAGACATAGAAACTAGTAATCACACCTCATATAAGCAAAGACACCACAGAAGTCAATTTATAAAAGATTTGCTGGACGAATGTGACAAGCATTCACCCAGTTGTGACAAATTCTGACTGTATTTTGCTTAATACAGTAATTTTCTATTATCGTCAGCTCCATGTAGTGGACGTAATGTGGTATTTTTCCTGATTATGGTATTTCTGAAAAACTATTGCATTATGGGCACTAGATGGAGCTGGCCATCATAGGAAATCACTGTATTTAGCTAAATACAGTCAGAATTCAACATGGCTGAGTGAATGCTTGAAGTTCTGCCTAGAACAGGGGTAGGAAACCTGCGGCTCTGCAGCTGTTGTAGAACTACATTTCCCGTCATGCTTCTGAGAGTAATTGTATCCATCAGCCTTGCAATGCCTCATGGGAAATGTAGTTCCACAACAGCTGGAGAGCCGCAGGTTCCCTACCCCTGGCCTAGAAGCACTATGGTCGCTGGTCCAAATCCCAACCACAACACTCCCTGCTTGGAGTTTGCATGTCCTCCCTGTGCCTGTGTGGGTTTCCTTCGGGTAATCCAGTTTCCTACAACACACTCCAAAGACATGCTGGTAGGTTAACTGGATTCTGTCTAAATTGGCCCTATATGCGTATGTATGAATGTAGTTAGGGACCTTAGATTGTAAGCTCCTTGAGGGCAGGGACTGATGTGAATGTACAATATATATGTAAAGTGCAGCGTAAACTGACGGTGCTATATAAATACCTGTAATAAATAAATAAATAAATACAGGGCTAACTTATAAGGCAGCAATATGGTCATACTGCTGCTTTAAAAGAAATCACTTTTATAAAGCACAGCAAGCAGCTTCTATTGAAGACTCAGCTACTACGAGGAGCACTGCTCCAATTGCTACCAGAGTACTGCAATTCAAATGGGGTGGCAATGCGTCTCCAGCCACTTGCCTGTGTTACCAGCCCTGTAACTCTTCCAGCCGCTTGCCTGTGTTGCCAGCCCAGAGATCCCTCCAGCTGTTTGCGCCTGGACCAAGACCTACCCTGGACTTATTTGTAAGAGATGCTGTCATGGAGGCTGTGGAGGTACCTGTTTATGTAATGCACAGCCTACTGGAATTTTGGCCATTCTCTAGTATCTGTGGCTACAGGGCATTATAGAGACGGTGTTGTCCTTCCACCTAGCATCTGTCACAACTCCAATGGGGTCTGGTGACAGGTGCGTACCACTGAAGTGCGAATTGCACCAAAATAGTGTAGAGCACCACAAGGTTGTGGACCTATGGCTGACTGCTCCTAAGTAGTACCGGCTGATATGGGGAGAGGGCTCCCTAGAGCACGGACACTGAAACTCCGTGCATTGGTTTCCCCAGGGCGCGGAATCTAAGAGCCAGTGGGTGTTCACCAGAGCCTCTAGTGGTGAGGATGGATTTTGTTGCAACTGGATCCAGGTTGCGGCCCCCAGGGTCCCCTAGCTCTCGCTCGGCTGGCCCCAGGTGATAGAGGGGAAGCAGCAGCACAGGAACAGTAAGAATAGTCAGAGGAAAAGCAAAGGGTCAGGGCAACCATAAGACAGGAGAAACCGAAGACAAGCTGTAGATCGAGGTAACAGACAAGACGGGATAGTCAGACAAGCCAAGGATTAGAATACGGATAAGACTCAGAGCAACCAAAGTGACAAACACAGACACAAGCCAAACACGGACAAACGTTGATCAGCAATGCAGCCTTGTACTGCCAGGCTTATATCCTGCTACCAATAAAGGCCTGGGGAGGAGGCCAGCTGAAGAGGACCTACTAAAGCACACAGGTGAGGGAGGCCCGGCCTCTAACTGGACACATGCAGCAAAGGTAGGCAACACATAATGTGTTAGCTGGTTACATGACAGCATCCTTATTGAGTTGCACAGAAATTGCTCTTATGAGCTCTGTTGGTACAGCTTAATGATCAGTTTAACATTATTCTGTACTGTAGGCACACCCTTTTGTCATTTTGACCCTGTTGGCATTGCCAATCCTATTTAATAAAATTCAAGGTAAAGCTACCCCCGCTACCCCCTGTCTGATTGTTTGTCCATTTCCCTCTTTTTCTTATAGAATAGGTGCAGGAACTCCCCCTTTATGAGTCAGTTCTTGTCTCTAGACATGTGCAATTCATTTCGGTCCGAATACACATTTGGACAAATTTTGAGTTATTCGGAGATTCGAATGTATTAGAATCTCTAAATAAAATCGTAACAAGTTTAGTTGAAATCTGTTAAAATTTGTTTAGTTTATTCGTTTTCTAACGAATTCCAACTTTTCAGATTGATTGGAATTCAGAAAAACGATCGACCGATTCGAATTCTGTGTGAAGAATAGCTGGGTGTTAAGCAGTGGGCTGGGAAGCTGGCCGTCCGCATCCTTAACAACCAGTGGCTTCCCCACTGACAGATGAATGTGTAGCGCCCTCTACCATAGGTAGGTGCTAGAGTGAGGTTTTTGTGTAGGTGAGGCAAATTTATTCAGGCCTGACTTTTGTGCAGGCCTGATTGTTTTGATTTTTGGGCAGGGGAGTGGCCCAGGAAGAACTGGAGACTGCAGGAAGGAACACCCCTTGGTTACCCCTCCCCGCTTCTTCAGAAAGTTCTGGAAAAGAGGATGGGAAGAGGAGGTGGAATTTTCTGAGGTATGATGAGGAGCCCTGACCAATCTCCAACTTGGAATGGTAGACCTCCTTAAATACCTGTGGTCTGCCCAGTGGGGGAAGGAGAGTTCGGGTGGAAGTCTGGAGATGGAATAGTGTGGAGGCTTTTGTGGCTCTGGGGATCTTCCAGTCTGGCGGGGTGACCTTGGGCCTGGAGAGCTTGGGTGCGGCCGGGAGATCCTGGATTGGAGGCACAAGGGAGCGGAAAGGACAGCAGGAGAGAACACTATTGGAGAGAGATCTTCAGTGAGGAACTACAAGTGACAGGAGTCGGTGAGCGACATACCCTGGGATACTGGAAGGCATGCTGGAGCACATTGGGGTGAGAGACAGTCTGGGAGGGATGCAGGAGCTAGTGTGGGACTTTGGTGTTGCTGTGGTAGTGGAGGAGGCTGTAGCAGCTGAAAGAGCTGGCAGGGCCTGGAAAAGGATGGGCTGGGAGTTGTAGTTCATCACACTAGCTAGCACATTTGTACTTTGCTACAATTTGGGGGCCAACTGCCTCTTCCTGTAATGGGTGGTTCGGAGGTCCTGCTGCAACTATAGCAGGCCTCACCATGTGCTAGCTAGGCTGGAACTAAGTGACTGTGCAGGAGTGAGGAACAAGGAGTGTAACGTGCAGCAAGTGTTAGTGAAGGGGCGAAGAAGGAGAAATGTATATATGGAGATGTATTTAGAGGTCCCACAAAAGAACAGATTGGTCCGTGGGCATCCCATAATCATCCCTAATAATTAAATCCCCTAATAAACACACAAAAACAAAGTTCCAGTCTGTTCTGTGACACCAGAGATGTGGTATGGGTGTGATTGAGGGCAGTGTGAGCAGGTGAACCACTACTTCCAGCCAGCCCTGCGGGGCGAGGGCTACAAATGTAAAGAAAAGAATGCCAGTATTCTGTAAAAATAGTCAATGCATCGAGATCTCCAATTTTATTTTATTTCAGGTACTTATATAGCGCCGCCAACTTACGCAGCACTTTACATATACATTGTGCATTCATATTAGTCACTACCCTCAAGGAGCTTACAATCTAAGGTCCCTAACTCACATTCATACTTACAATTTAGACAGGATCCAATTAACCTACCCACATTTCTTTGGAGTGTGCGGGAAACTGGAGCACCCAGAGGAAACTCACACAGGTACAGGGAGAACATGCAAACTCCAGGCAAGTAGTGTTGTGGTTGGGATTTGAACCAGCAACCCTTTTGCTGCTAAACAAATGTGTTAAACACTACACCACTGTACACGTCACTTCTGGTTACTGCAAGGCATCAGTAATTGGAGATTTAGAATAATTGCTGTTGTGACATAACACCGGCAAATGTGTGCACTCCGGTGCAAGAAGAGTTTGCTGTTTTGACAGAACAGCAGCTAAGGAGGAAAAAGTTGTTGTTAACCATGTTGTTGGTTAGTATCAGGCGGGCTAACAATGTCCACTCATGATATCGTGTACTGGTGTGTATTCGGTTGCCGGTGTTGTGCCAAAACAGCAACTGTGTTGATTTACAGTAAACGGAAGTAATGTGATTGGAGATCTCAATGAATTGGCTATTTTGACAGAGCACCGACATTGCCCGGCAATAGAAAAATGTTTAAAAAAAATGGCGTGGAGTCCCTACCCCCAGTCCATACCAGGCCCTTCGGGTCTAATATGGATTTTAAGGGGAATGCCACGCCACAAAAAAAAAAAAAAATTGGCGTGGGGTTCCCCCCAATATCCATAACAGACCCTTATCTGAGCATGCAGCCCGGCAGGTCAGGAAAGAGGGGTACGAGCAAGCACTCCCCCAAACTATACCAGGCCACATGCTCTCAACATGGGGAGGGGGTAGGTGTTTCGGGGCAAGGGAGGCTCTGCCCCTCCACCCCAAAGCACCTTGGCCCCATGTTGATGTTCCCACAACTGTGACCCGTGGTTGTGGGGGTCTTATCGAAATCTGGAAGCCACCTTTAACAAGATTTTAACGGTGCCACCAGGTGATGTAGACAGGTGGCCCACCCCTTACCCATATAAGAATTGTCAAATGGAGGAGCCTGCAGCAATCAGATGGCCTCCATGGCATCTTTTTTTTATTTTCTTTTTTGGGTGCGACGGGCGACATGATTGACGATGGATCTACATCGGGGGACACTGATTTTTATTTTTTATTTTTTAATAAAGGATTTGTCAAAAACTGTGTGTGTGCCTTTATTACTTTTTCACATGTTTTGGTGAATGGGTAGGGATACTATGTTCCCGATACTCATTTTCATAGGTGGGGTCAGGATCTCTGAGCCCCCTTGTTAAAGGAGGCTTCCAGATTCCGATAAGCCCCCGTTCGCAGCCCCCCACAACCCCTTGCAGGTCAGGAAAGGAGGGGGAGGGCGAGCGAGCGCCACCCCTCCTGAACCATACCAGGCCACATACCCTCAACTTGGGGGGGTGTTGGTGCTTTGGGGCAGGGGAGTCCATCGATCTATAGATTCATCGTCAATCACGTCGCCCGTCATACCCAAAAAAGAAAGGAAATACAGATGCTCTTGCCACCAAGGAGGCCATCTGCCTACTTCTTTTTTCTTTTTCAGGTGTGGGGGGGGCAACGTGATTGATGATGAATCTACATCGGGGGACACTGTTTTTATTTTTTAATAAAGCATTTGTCATTACTTTTTCACACTTTTTTGGTGAATAGGTAGGGGTACTATGTACCCCATACTCATTCACATGGGGGGGGTGGGATCTGGGGGCCCCCTTGTGAAAAGAGCTTCCAGATTCCGAAGTCCCCCACCCGCAGACCCCCACTGGTCACGGCTGTGGGGATGAGGCCCTTGTCCCCATCAACATGGGGATAAGGTGCCTTGGGGCACCCCCCCCTGCTCCAAAGCACCCACCCCCCATGTTAAGCGCATGTGGCTTATTACGGTTCAAGGGGGGGGGTCGCTCGCTTGTCCCACCCCCTTTCCTGACCTGCCAGGCTGCATAAGGGTCTGTTATAAATTTTGGGGGGGACCCCACGGCGGTTTTTTTTTTTGGGCTTTTTTTTACATTTTCTATTGCCGGGCAATGCCGGAATTCTTTTCTTTACATTCATCTTTCAATGGGGAAGCCCGCTGACAGATGATGACTCATGACTGTTAAGGACACGGGCGGTTGGCTTCCCGGCCCGCTGCTTAACAACCAGCTATTCTTCACACAGAATTTGAACCGGTCGATCGTCTTTCAACTGATCTGAATTCCAATCGTTCTGAAAAGTTGGAATTCGTTAGAAATATAATAAACAAAACAAATTTTATCGAAGACAAAACAAAGTTTAATGAAAACGAAACGAATTCCGAAACCAAGCTAAAGAATTCCATAACTAAACAAAATTAGTAACATAAGGAATTTATCCAAAATGAAATAAAACAAAATTTTCCGTTCCCCACATGTCTATTGTCTGCACCCCCCCACACATCTCCGAGCATTGTTTCTTGATTCCAACCCCCACCAATCTCTCAGTACTGCCCCTTTTAGAGAATACAGAACCAAGTGTCATTTTGTGGTGATAAGTCATTTGCATGGAATGGTATGAGAACAAGAAAAACAGTAAAATAGATCCCCAGCAACAATAGATTTCCCCCAGCAACAATGGACCCCTGCAAAAAAGTACCACCCCAGCAACAATTTGAGCAGCAGAGCAGCAACAACAAATCTCCCAGCAACCAGCATCCATAGATCCCCCCTCTTAGCAGCAGATCCCTTACAGCAGCAATTGACCCCACAGTAACATAAGCCCTCTAGACCCAGCAAACCAGCAACAATAGACCACCATACAAAAATAGATCCCCTCTAGCAACAATAGATCCCTTCAGCAGTCAGCATTAATAGACCTTGCAGCACACCCCAGCACCCCTTGCCATAACATACAGTACATTCAGTACTAGAGGTGCCGGAACTGCGTTCCCCTGCACTCCCACTGAAAAAAAAGCCTTGTCCCCTACCTTTATAACCATAGTCAAACGTTGCTGATCTTGGAGGATCTTCACTGCTCACTGCAAAAAGATTTATAGACATAGAAAATATAGTGAATACACATAATACAGGGCAAGTACAAAATGAAGGGGTTGTCATATAAGGCAATGGTATAGCTTTACTGCTCACTTAAGAAGAGATGTTCTTCATAAAATGTGCTAAGCAATTGGAGTTCTATCACAGTGACCAACACAATGGCTTTAAAAAGAAAAACTTACCTTGGACCTGGTCTTCAGTAATTCCAGGAGGCACGGGTGATGTCACCATGCTTCCCGTCAGTGCTGGGAGCTCATAATCCAGTGGGTATCCACTCTTGCAATGGGCTAGAATGTGTTCTTGAAGTTTATCAAGCTCCCGGCTTTACCAGGAGGAACATTGATGTCACCTCCTGGACTCCTCCTGCTGGAAGCTTTGGAGACCAGGTCTGAGATAGAAATTGTTTTTAGGCAAGTAGCTTGTTTCCAAATTACTATTGTTGGGAATACAGGGGGCTGGTAAAAAAAGTGGACCTTCCATTTGTCACGGAAGGTCTACTTTAAGGCATTGTATGAATGGGCCACTAATGCAAGCCATGGTACTGAGTACGACTGCAGACTATAATGAAGAGCGGACTCTTCTCTTGAATCAATATCCAAATGCCACCATCAAATTGCATCACTATTTGAGTTAACAGGTCCCAATTTTATGAAACAAGAAACCTGTTGCTTCTTAACAAGCCTAAAGCTTGGAAAGGATGGGAGTGCCACGCTAGCTTGTATAGTCCTTTGACAGATTTTATTTTGCAATAGGCAATGTGTTTCATAGGCTCAGAACTTGCCCTTCATCAGGGCTAAAAATGGATTGTGTAGGCACCTGGATTGCTTTTCTAATCCAGGCATCTACATGATCTCTTTTTTGCCCTGATGAAGGGGAAGTGCTGAGCCCCCCGAAACATGGTGGCAAAATAAAATCTTTCAAAGGGCTATATAAGCTGGTTTAGCACTCCCATCCTTTCAAAACATTAGCAGGACCCCACGGTTGTAGGTGAGCAGCCTGTAAGACCACAAACCACCCATCATATTATAACATATCTACATAAGGTATAGCTCTCCTCTCCCTGCCTAGGCAGGGTAAATCCCATGGTCTCTGACCACCAATCATTGCCCTAGAGCAGGGGGTGGCAACCTATGGCCACTAAATGTCCGGCCTGTCAGTGCACGTGATGCACTCGGCCCGCAAACATTTTAAGTAAGTGCAGAATGGAGCATGGAGCAGGAAGCTGAATGAGAACACGGGAGGGACACACTGCATCGCTGATAAGACAGCGGGAGATTCCGGAGTTAACTACCTAGGTGATTGGTTGCTAGGTGGTTGCAAAAAAAATAATAAGAGAATAAGATGAATAGAAAAATCTTGGTGACTCAATTTCCAGGACAACATAAGATATAAGCTCCTTTTACCTACAGCTTCCCTACAAGCTCACTTGCCACCCAGATTTTTGCCATAATTTTTTCATGTGATTTACAGGGAAAGATTCACTGTTTTGGCAAACAGATGAATTTTAGTCTCTATCGGGGCCCTTGTATATTTCCTATAAATATTGCTATATATATATATATATATATATATATATAAAATATATAAATATGTGTGCACCAATCAGCCAACATTATGACCACCCACTCAATATTAAGTAGGCCCCCCTTTTGCGGCCAAAAGAGCCATGACCCATGGAGGCATGGACTCCATTAAACAAAGCATCACACTGCCTCTGCTGGTTTCCCTTTTTTCCCTCAGTGCATCCTGGTGCCATCTTCTCTCCAGGTAAGTGATGTACACGTGCCCAGCTAACCACATGATGTGAAAGAGAAAACATGATTCATCAGACCAGACCACCTTCTTCCATTGTTTCATGGTCCAGCCTTCAATAGTCATGTGCATCAATGAGCCTTGGCCACCGATAACTGGCCCTATAGAATAATGTGGCATATTCCTTTGCTTGCTATATTTTATAAGAGGTATGTGTTCTTTCTATTATTTAAATGCTGCTTGAGGTTGCCCCTGGTATGGAGAGAGTTAATAGATTTTGCTGATTCTTCCGATCTAAGGTGTTCATGTGCCTAAGAAACATAAATACAGGAGATCAGCTTGTCTGGACTTGTCTGCGGCTCCAGGCTTGGAATTAAAAGGAGATTCTGCTGCTATATGATTGAATTTTGCCTAAGGGTGCTCCCTTTGGTAGGAACCCAGTCGGGGTTCCCACGGTTAGACAATGTTATAGAGACCGTAATTAATGCTGAAGGAAATGTAACATGCTCTGAGCTGTAATGGATGAAGCTTTTACAAATAACAGAAAAATGCTAGTTATGTTTTAAACCAGTTCTGCCACAAATGACAATAAATCATACTTTTTGGAGCATTATGAAACAATGTAGAAATAGCTATATTTATTAAATATTAATTAAAATATTTAAAATGTAATTTAACCCTGCCTGGTCTGAAGTTATTCAAAGGGATGTTTTTCCAAAGAACAAGGGGATGAGAGGAGTTAGTGAAGATGCTGTACACATATCCAATGAGCAGAGAAGCTATCCAGAGGAGGCTATATTGCCAATACTAATGGCTATAGTATTAGTGTCAGGTGCATAAGCAACCAGCCAGTTGGAAAGTGGGTGACATGGCACAGGTGACAGTGTGCTCTGGTAGTGAAGGAGCTTGTAGGCTTGGCTCCTTTCCAGTGAGTGGAACCCCACATACTGGGTCTAACATTGCGGCACAGGGAGTTGGAAGATCAAAGAAAGAGAGATCTTGGGGGTTAAAGTGGTTGTCAACTCGTGATCTAAAGGTAAGCCTATAATAAGGCCCTGCATATCTCCCAAACCTGCATGGTTCAGGAGATATGCAGTGTAGTAAATGTGCCAACGTCATATCGGCACATGCGCAGTGAAGAAACGGCCTCCATGCCGTTTCTTCACTGTGATCGTGCCATGACTGGCGGCTGCCGTGCGCATGTGTGGGAGTGATGTCACACAACTCCTGCCAGTCACAGAGCCGAAGTCGTGGCCCCGGAAGGGAGAGGGGCAGAAGATGGACGCGGCCAGCACAGGGGACAGTGCTGGACATCGCAGACTTCGTTTCCAGGTAAGTGACACATAATGGGCTACTATGCGATGCATAATAGTTCATTATGCATCTACTTTACAGGGGAGTACAGAGGAAGTAAACCCAATATGGGTTTACTTCCTCTTTAAGGAGCTCTGGGTATGTACAAGAGAGAGTCACAAAGTGTTAACTAGGGAATGGAATAGCATTGCTTTTAAGATGGAGCCCTGCCTTAAAGGGGTTTTATAGGCAGAAGGTTTTTTTTTTTACCTTACAGCAAGGCCCATAAAAACATGGATGAGCAAGTTTAGGGGTGGATGAACTTGACTGTCCTGACCTCAACCCGATAGAACACTTTTGGGATAAATTAGAGTGGAGACTTCTCATCCAACATCAGTGCCTGAGCTCACAAATGCTCTTCTGGAAGAATGGTCAAACATTCCCATAGAAACACTCCTAAACCTTGTGGACAGCCTTCCAGCGCCTGCTTTAAGGCAGGGCAAAAGGGGCAGCTGCCCTGGGCCCCATCATTGTTGTGGAGCCCAAAGCACCTGCCTCATACTTGCCAACTATCCCAGTTTAAATTCCCTTGTCCCTTGAAGTTTTAGTCCCCTGCTGTGTCCCAATATTTCAGTGTGGAGTTCTGTTACTAATGCTGCCCAGCTCTGCCCTATTGCTGTGTACAGAAGACTCACCTGCAGACCTTGTGTTTACATGTAAATAACCTGCATTGATATGTAAATAGCTTCGGACCGACGGCATTGATATGTAAATTAAGAGGGCATTCATATGTATATCATGCCCCCCTGAGGTCATATCCACCATCACTTCTGCTCAATGCTGCCCATTAGGAAGGTAAACAGGCATGCTAGAAAGTCCTGCCTACAACTGTGATCATTAAGCCTACCAACAGCCTGTTCTGCAAAGGTAAGCAAATTGCCCTTTACATTGGTGGTCAGTGTAAATCCTCCTTACATTGGTGGTCAGTGTAAATCCTGGTTACATTGGTGGTCAGTGTAAATCCTCCTTACATTGGTGGTCAGTGTAAATCCTCCTTACATTGATGGTTAGTGTGAATCCTCCTATTACATTAGTGGTCAGTATGAATCCCCATTACATTAGTTGGGGGGCCTAAGAAAATGTTTGCCCAGGGTCCAATCAATATTAAAGATGGCCCTGCAGCCTTCCCAGAAGAGTTGAAGCTGTTATAGCTGCAAAGCTGCAAAGGGTTCAAAAATGAACCCTACGCACTAAGACTGGGATGCCATTACACTATAGTGTATAATGTATATGTTTTCACCAGAAGTAGCAATATAGATGGTGTGAAGATAGCAGTACTATCTTTGGTGGATATTTACACAGTTTTCTCTTTCAAAATTCTGACTCGGTTTGCGGGCGCTGTCTCACATAACAAGCAGAATTAGGCCTCTGTGCATGCAATACCGCATGTGGCCAGAGGTGCAGGGGCATTGGTGAGCCTCTGAGATGCCCGGAAGCATTCGGAAATACTCGGAAATACCGAAAGTGTAAACAGTTCCAATGTTTACGGCCGTTTCTGAGCCTCACCAGAGCCACCACACCTCTGGCCACACATGGTATTGCATACACCAGCGCCCCCGGACCTCTGGCCACATAGATTACTGCATTGACAAGCAGTGCTGTGGAACTAATTAACTGAGTTTCCATTGTTTCCTATGGGGAAACATGCTTTGATATATGAGTGCTTTGGATTGCAAGCATTCTCCTGGAACGGATTATGCTTGTAATCCAAGGTTCCACTGTATTGCCAACTGACTATCATCCTGAAGAGCGTGCTCTGTTATACATATTATTCATGAGCCTTTGACCGAGGACTGCTTTTCACACTGTTATCTATAGGGCCGTTGGTTATTACATACAGAATCACTTTTTAGCAAGCACCGCAGCTTGGCTATAGGTCAATCAGCTGTTAAATACTGATATGTTCACTGGCCACTCAAATATAGGATATACTGTATCTTGAGGATTGTTCGGAAGGCCCAGGTCGGACGATACGTGTCTCCGAATATGGTATAGTCATAAATTGTCGACTAACTGGATATCGGTTCGACGCCACGAACGATTTTTCACTAAGACATACATTATTGGTTGCCGGGATATCTATTGTCACACTTTTCGTCAGGAGCCAGTTTCCGAGTACTTATTATACATATTGTCTCGTGCGAGAAGTCCTACTATCAGTCAACCGTTATGTCACCTTGGAACCTAATGTTCGTATTAGGCAAGGTCCTCTTACGAACGTTAGGTTTCGTGAGTATATAGTTTCG
>BLSH010291684.1:1485309-1499610 GCA_018402905.1 Glandirana rugosa | reverse complement strand
CTGACAGGGAGGGTTTGTGCTGATGATTTATCAGCACAGCCCCCCCTCGGATCGCCACACTAGACCACCAGGGAGCCTGCCCAGGGACCACCAACAATGTCCCCACCCAGGACCACCAGGGAGCCGACCAGGGACCACCAGGGAGCCGATCTGGACCACCAGGGAGACCACCCTAGACCACCAGGTAAGGGGCATAGTGCCCAATATTAATGGCACTTAGTGCCACCTTCAGATGCCACCCTAGACCACCAGGGAATGGGCCCCTTTCTGTACATATGCCCACCAGTGCCCCTATCAGTGTGTACCAGTGCCCCTATCAGTACATACCAGTGCCACATATCAGTGCCCACCAGTGCCACCTACTAGTGCCCACCTATCAGTGCCCATCAGTGCCACCTATCAGTGCCCAGTGCCGCCTATGAGTGCCAACCAGTGCCGTCTATGAGTGCCCATCAGTGCCGCTTATCAGTGTCCGTCAGTGCCGCTTATCAGTGTCCGTCACTGCTGCATATCAGTGCCCGTCGGTGTTTCATATCAGTGCCCGTCAGTGCTGCTTATCAGTGCCGCCTAGCAGTGCTCATCATTGCTGCATATAAGTGCCTCATCATCAGTGCCACCTCATCAGTGCCAATCAGTACTGCCAGATCAGTGCCCGTCAGTGTAGCCTCATCAGTGCCCATCAGTGATGGAGAAAATTCACTTATTTACAAAGTTTTGTGACAAAAATAGAGAATTTTTTTTTTTTCAAAATTTTCAGTCTTTTTTTGTTTATAGCACAAAAAATAAAAACCGCAGGGGTGATCAAATACCACCAAAAGAAAGCTCTATTTGTGGGAACAAAATGCTAAAAACTTTGTTTGGGTACAGCGTCGCATGACCGCGCAATTCTCATTCAAAAGGCAACAGCACTGAAAACTGAAAATTGGTCTGGTAGTAAAGTGTTCTAAGTGCATGGTATTGAAGTGGATCTATAGATACAGCCCTTTGAATATGTATTAAAAAACACAGATTCATTTATTTTAATTCACTAGTTAATTCATATAGTTATTTCTACCTTGTTGCATATTGTTATAAATAAGTATGATCTGTTGTCATAAAACCTTAAAAAAATGACAATAGTTGAAATATAACTGCCATAATAATAAAAATGAGGAACACAATACCTGCGAGGAAGTGAAGAAGGGAAGCCACAAGGAGTTGGAAAATCAGTGTTCTGCAATGTGTGCTGTTTAAGACGCTCATGTTTGCAAGGCGACGTCTGTATTGTATCCTCTGTATGTGAGCTCTGAGCCCAAACAGAAAGCAGCTGAGCGTTTTGACTTCTACTACCTCTTCTAAGACCCTCCCTTTTGGACCAATTTTTTCAGCAGACAAACTCCAGCCCACTATGTTTTTTTTTTTCTTAAAGTCCAACTTCAGACAAATATTTAAACAAAAAGTCCACCTATTAATTAATTAAAATGTTTAAAGGGACCTTGTTTCTATACTTGAAAAAATCCTACAATAAAAAAAAAAAGTTTAAAGGGTATGCAAGTCCTAACAATGACTTTCTCTTATTTGCTCCCTTTTGGTCTGTTAACCACTTGCCGACCGCCCGCCGCAGCGTGACGGCGACAAGGTGGCTCGTTATCGCGAACCGCCGTCACAGGACGGCTGCCGCGATAACTAGCACTGTGAGCGCGCGGGCGCGCCTTCGGCGGCACTGTGTTTGGGGGGTGCCGGGGAGCGGGTGCGGCGGACTCGATTGCTACCGGCTACCCGCGATGCCCCCCTGCACTGAAAGAACGGAGGTCCGTGTAAGTAAACACGGACCTCCGTTCTGTGAGAGGGTGAAGGGCTGTGATCACAGCCTTCCTCTACATGGAATCTATGATCACTTCCCTTCCCCTGCTAGGCCAGCCCACACACAGTTAGAACACGCCCAGGGAACATACTTAACCCTTAGAGCGCCCCCTGCAGGTTAAATCCTTCACTGCCAATGGCATTTACACAGTAATCAGTGCATTTTTATAGCACTGATCGCTGTATAAATGCCAATGGTCCCAAAAAAGTGTCAAAATGGTCCGACATGTCCGCTGAAATATTGCAGTACCGCTAAAAATCGCAGATCGCCGCCATTACTAGTAAAAAAATAAAAATAAAATAAAAACCCCAGAAATTAATTCTCATCATCCGTAAACGCGGCCACTTTTGCGCAAACCAATCAATAAACGCCGATTGCAATTTTTTTTACCAAAAATATGAGGATGAATATAAATCGGTCAAAACCGATGAAAAGAAATGTTTTTTTATAATTTTTTTTTTGGATTTGTATTTTATCAAAAAGTAATAAATTTGGGTCTTTTTGTAAAATTGTCGCTCTTCTTTTGTTTATAGCGGCGATCAGAAATGACGCAGAGGTGATCAAATACCACCAAAAGAAAGCTCTATTTGTGGTAAAAAAAGGACACAAATTTTGTTTGGGTACAACGCCGCATGACCGCGCAATTCTCAGTTAAAGGGACGCAGCGCCGAATCGCAAAAAGTGCTCTGGTCCTAAAGTGGGAAATCCTTCCGGGGCTGAAGTGGTTAAAGTCAAAGTGCAGCTAAAAGTAAATGCAGAAAAATCAGCACAAGGAACATAACGTACAGTCAGTAGGATGTGTCCCTTGTGCTGATTCCTCCTGTTTTACTAATAATCCTCATCTGCTAAGAGAGCATGTACTGCTGACAATCCTCTGATACTCCGCTCTCGCTCATCCCATGTAATAAGGTTCTCAGATCACCGAAAAGAGAACAACGTTAGAGGAGTTTACACAGCCTGTCTGGAGCGGTGATGTAACGAGTTTACTTTTATCAATGTGGTTGATTGGGTTTTTTTTGTAAGTGTCCATTTGGCGGATTTTATTTAATAAACATTTGTTAATGGAATTACGCTATGTGGAGCTGTTTGTTCTCTTTTCAGTTGTCTGAGAACCTTATTACATGGGATGAGCGAGAGCGGCGTATCAGAGGATTGTCAGCAGTACATGCTCTCTTACCATTGAAGGGCTTTACGCAAGTTTGCATCCGGTAAGTGGGCACTGCATAGGGAGTGGACCACTGGTGGTGTTTTAACAAACTTGGTGGCTGGCAATAACTAGTGTTATTCTAGTCATCTTATCTCCTGACTCACGTGGACTCCTCACCCATTTCTTTAACCACTTGCCGACCGTCAACCGCAGGTTTGACAGCGACAAGGTGTCTCTCCTGCGCAAACCGTCGTCATCTGACGGCGGCTGCCAGATCGTGCACTGTGAGCGCGCGCGTGCCGCCGGAGGCGCGCCCGCGCGCTCACTGTGTCCGGGGAGGGCCAGGGAGCGGGTGCGGCGGACTTGATCTCCGCCGGCTACCCGCGATGCCCCCCCCGGAGTGAAAGAACTGAGGTCCGTGTAAGTAAACACGGACCTCCGTTCTGTTAGAGGGGGAAGGGAGTGATCACAGCCTTCCTCTACATGGAAGCTGTGATCACTCCCCTCCCCCTGCCAGTCAAACAGTAAGACAGTTAGAACACGCCCAGGGAACATAGTTAACCCTTAGAGCGCCCCCTGCAGGTTAACCCCTTCACTGCCAATGGCATTTACACAGTAATCAGTGCATTTTTATAGCACTGATCGCTGTATAAATGCCAATGGTCCCAAAAAAGTGTCAAAATGTTCCAACATGTCTGCTGCAATATCGCAGTACCGCTAAAAATCGCAGATTGCCGCCATTACTAGTTAAAAATAAAAAAATATAAAAACCCCAGAAATGAATTCTTATCATCCGTAAACGCGGCCACATTTGCACAAACCAATCAATAAACGCTGATTGCGATTTTTTTTATCACAAATATGAGGAAGAATAGAAATCGGCCAAAACCGATGAAAAAAAATGTTTTTTTATATATTTTTTTTTGATTTGTATTTTAGCAAAAAGTAAGAAATTTGGCTTTTTTTGCAAAATTGACGCTCTTCTTTTGTTTATAGCAGCGATCAGAAATGACGCAGCGGTGATCAAATACCACCAAAAGAAAACTCTATTTGTGAGAAAAAAAGGACGCAAATTTCGTTTGGGTGCAACGACCGCCCAATTGTCAGTTAAAGCGACGCAGCGCCGAATCGCAAAAAGGGCTCTGGTCAGGAAGGGGGCAAATCTTTCCGGGGCTGAAGTGGTTAACAGCTGGTTTATTGATTCTGTTGAAAGCGCTGTGCAGACACAGATGGACTCATTATAATGAATGTTTAATATCATTTCGTTATGAGCTAAAGTGTTTATTTATTTATTTATGTTGATACCTTTAGCACGGCTGCATTCATATATAAGTTTTCAAAACCCAAGTCATCCATTAGCGCTGCTTGGTGTATCATTTTGACAGCGGGTTTTCTTTCTAAATACACCAGGGGTTGTAATTAATCCTCATCTGTCTTGAACCTCCCCACCCCCACCGCTGTAATCTTCTGGTGCGGTGGGTGTTAATATACAGCTAAGAGGCTGTTACAGGCTCTCACTAAGAGTGCCCAATTATGCCCGTCCTTTCCATCCAGCTGTTACCTTCATAGAAGCTGTACTAGAGCTTCTATGAATGGAACACGATCTATGAATGGAGGACATGACTGATAGCTTCGCCCCCTCCTTAGAGGTCCTATTCCATTCGTAGAAGCCAGGGCCAGCCCTACTATGGGTCCCAGTGGGTTCATTGGACCCAGGCAGCACTTTGAGAGGGGTAGCAAATTGAACCACAGCCGCCTCTCCTTCCCATCTATTTACCCAGCAAATTGGCGACCAAGATTTTTTTCCAGCAGTTTTGTGTGTCATGATGACAATTGCCCCCCCCCCCCGGCCCACTACGCCTGCCCCTATACTACCCTAGCCAGTCCCTATACTGCCCTAGCCTGTCTATATACTACCCTAGCCTGCCCCTATACTACCCTAGCCTCTCTATATACTGCCCTAGCCTGTCTATGTACTGCCCTAGCCTACCCCTATACTGCCCTAGCCTGTCTATATACTGCCCTAGCCTACCCCTATACTGCCCCAGCCTGTCGATATACTACCCTAGCCTGCCCCTATACTACCCTAGCCTGTCAATATACTGCCCTAGCCTACCCCTATACTGCCCCAGCCTGTCGATATACTACCCTAGCCTGCCCCTATACTACCCTAGCCTGTCAATATACTGCCCTAGCCTGTCGATATACTACCCTAGCCTGCCCCTATACTGCCCTAGCCCGCCCCTTGGAATTGAACATAATGGCATGTCATATAATGTTGTATATAGACAAGGTGCTGTTGCATGTAAATCTGACTTCCTGATAAATTAAATTTTAGTTTTAATTATCATGATATAAAATAATGGTTGTGGGGGCTTTTTGGTGGGCGTTTCATCCTTGGACCCAGGCAGCACAATGTCTTGGGCCAGCCCTGATAGAAGCTGTAGTTGGGCTTCTATGAATGGCAGATCTGGGCAGAAAGAGCAGGCAGGCAGGCATAGTCTGCTGTCTTGGTGAGAGCCTGTGACAGCCTCTTAGTAGTATTAACCCCTACTGCACCAGAAGATTACAGCATAATGTACTCTTAAAGTCCTAGTCCTTCCCCCATGTTGTTTCCCTATTGGGATTGTGGGGTTTTCTCAGCTGCCACTATAGCCTTGAGGTAAATAATATCAAAACTCCTGGTGTGGTTTACCTATTAGCACTTTGTTGTCTCACTGGTCACAGTTTGGCCCCCGTAAAGTTTGAAGAACAGCAAAGTGGCCCTATGTTCAGAAAGTTTGGAGCTCCCTGAACTAGATGATTGCGTTGTCTCTGAGCTTGTAGTTCAGTCAAAGGAGTAGATGCCAACCCTGGAAGTTTGTTTGAACAAAGATGGCTCTGTTCTTCGGGAAAGAAACATAAAAAGAAGAACTGAAGCACTACAATACCATTCAATAGTCAAGATTCAATTCTATTCCAGTGAAATAAATAGAGAGGTGATTTTCCTCACTAGATAAAATAAATAACTACCGGTATATATATTGTCTGTTTCCATAATGTGCTATTCTGATAAAACTCTGATAATTTTAATAGTGTTACTAATAATAAAATTAGCTATAACGGAATACACAATGCTCAAAGAAGCAAAGGTACTGTTTATTTACGAGGAAACAAAAATGCTGATACATAAAGATCTAGAGATACAGAAAACATAAAAATAAAACAGAGATTATATGTTACGGAAGTCCCTCCTCAAAATCCTGTATCTTGGCTGGGTTCAAGGAAAAAGAGAGAGAGGCAGAAAATGACCTGGAGGACCTGCCATATTATACCATGAGCAACACCCACATTGACAACCTCACTTGCCCCATGTATAGTTCTGTCTAATGAGCCAAACTCGATGTCCTCCATCAGATTGCGGTGTCAGACTGCAAGCGAATACCTTGGCCCTGGTCAACATTTCAGCACCAGCTTGCCCTTTGATCTTCTAGTTGAAAGAAAGGTGATCAGGCACTCACATATTCATCTCCCCAGGAGGTCTGAGGCAATGTTCCTATACCCCCCCCCCCCAGGGGAGGGCTGGCAGCCTTAGGCCTGGGGGGCAAGTCCAGTCAAGTGGCCAATTGAACCACTGAATCAGGTCACCATCCATGCCCACCTGGTTTTATAACGGACATTGATGTTATGAAGCAATACAAATATGATACAATGTGGTAACATAATTTAATGTTAATAGCAACAAAGGAGGTTTAACAAAAATAATGCATCAATGCAGCTCATCAGTGCCCACCAATGCAGCCTCATCAGTGCCCATCAACTTAGCCTCATCAATGCCCATCAATGCAGCCTCACCAGTGCCTATCAAATGCAACCTGATCAGTGCCCATCAGCACAGCCGGTCCTGGGTGCCCTCCCCCCTTTGCCTGCAGTTAGTTGGTGGCTGCACCCCTGGCCCCTGCTTCCTTCTTCCACAAGAAGAAAAAAGTGTGAGAGGGCAGCGTCCATCAGCCATTTTGAATGTAAGTTAGGGTGGCCTGGGGGGCAATTGCCACCCTGCCCCCTGGCCCAGCCCTCCCCTGCCCCCCCCACATCAAAGTAAGAGGCTTATCCAACAACGCCCTTGAGGAGATGAATCCTCATTTGCGACCCCCTGTTACAAACACCCTGTATAATCCTTTTCTACTGGTATTCCAAGAAGACCTCCAGTACTGACCAAATAGCTTGCATATAACCAGACAGTAATAGTCCAGCAAGGTCTGGTATTAAAATACGTTCTGCCCTCCAACATCCAGTAAGGGTCAAATGGACAAATGTCCCTTTGGCCCTTACTCAAATAAAATTGTATCTGGACTACTAAACAATGGTGTGGGGCTATAATGCCTCATCTGTTTTGTACTATAAACCAAGGAAACTGTGGAGATACTTTGGGGTATGGAAGCTGTCTGGATGGTAATCAGATCAGATACACCAACATTTTTATGATTCTATTGAATAGAAACACCAACTGGACAACTTTATGAGTTCAGCACTATCTTTTCACTTTCCCAAATTCTGGGAAGAAAGCAGATGAAGGCATTGTAAAGGAAGAGATGGGATTTCTGTAGGACACAATTACTACCTGGAACTATTATATTACGCATTAATTAGCTTGCATACACATAAGATGAGTGATGATCTTTTGACAGGTCCACTTTTATATTGTATCACATGGCATCACATTGACCAATTTATTTATAACTCTTCATGGCCAGTCTCCTTTTCAAAGTCCCTTTTACATCTTTGTTCCTTATGCTATAGATGATGGGATTCAACATTGGTGTCACCACAGTATAAAGCATGGAAATTGCTCGATCGCGATCTGGGGAGTAGCTGGACCGAGGTCGTAAGTACATAAAAGCAATGGTGCCATAGTAGAGGGAAACCACAGCCAGATGCGAGCCACAGGTGGAGAAGGCCTTATACCGTCCATTGTTGGAGCGAATCTTCAGGATGTTGGAGATGATGTGGAAATATGAGATGAGGGTCAGCAGAAATGAAGAAAGAGCAATGATCCCACCGGAGATGTATACAGCAACTTCGTTGAATAAGGTGTCCTTGCAGGAGAGCCGGAAGAGTGGAGGCATCTCGCAGAAGAAGTGATTGACCAGCTTGGACTTGCAGTACGGAAGCTGGAAGGTAAAGACTGCATGGATCACAGAGTTCAGGAAGCTCACGGTCCATGAGAAAGCAGCCAGAGAAATGCATATCTGCTTGTGCATGATAATTTGGTATCGTAAAGGGATGCAGATGGCCACGTATCGATCGTAGGCCATGACAGCTAAAATGATGCACTCCGTCGCTCCGAGAGCCAGGGAAAAATACATCTGAGAGGCACATCCTAGGAAGGAAATACTTTTGTCCTGAGATAAGGTATTTACAAGTATTTTAGGCACAATGGTGGAGGAGAAGCAGATGTCAATGAATGAAAGGTTGGTGAGAAAGAAGTACATCGGAGTGTGCAGCTGGCTGTCAATCCTTACAACTACAATGAGGAGAACATTTCCTGACAATGTGATGGTGTAAATGGTTAGGAATATTAGGAAGTATATGACTTGAAGGTATGGGACGCTTGAGAGGCCAAGAAGGATGAAGGAGCTTGTGTAAGTTTGGTTATAAGGTTCCATCACCCTCTTTAAAATGTACCTGTGAAGTGCAAAGATGCAACTGAGAACTGCTTTATCTGTTAAAAGATTTGTAATTCCTTGTGATTCACTTATCTCTGTGAGAAAGCACTTATTTTCACTCCACCACACTTCTATCCACTACTGTTAAGCCTCGTACACACGGGACGACAATCGTATACAACAGGCCGTACTAACGACCGTTGTATGCGAAATCGATCGTTCGTATGCGCGATTAGAACAGCCGACATACGACGGTCGTACAAGGGGAGTTGTATGAGCAGACTAGAAAACCGTTGTATCGTGTGTACAGAGCAGTTGGTACAACAAGTTGTATTGTGCAAAACACGCATGCTCAGAAGTCAGGAACGGCCGGATGCTAATTACATGCACCTGAACGTTCTTTCTGCGGTCGTACGATCGTGTAGTGCAGTCAGTATGCAAGTTACATTATCCAACATACGATTTGAGACGATCGTAAGTACGATCGTCGTCCCGTGTGTACGAGGCTTGAATCTTTGCCAAGAACCTTCCCCAGCCTGAGCATGGATTTATAGGAGGCTAATATAAAGGCAGACTGGACAGGATAGAAATGCTTTAGGCAAGACTCATTTTGGAGAGAATGTAACAATTTTGCCGTTAGCGTAATTTTGTAACTGTGGAAAGTCCCAATTTCAGTGGAGCTACTTAGGTTAAATGTGTTTGAAAAAATAATCCACCTTTTTCATTTTGAGAGTGCTTTTTTTTTGGGAGGTGGGTAACATTGGGGTAGTTTAGTATATTTAATTTAACGTTCATGTGTTTGGGTTTTGTTTTTCATCTATTTGTGTAAGGGCCGGTTCACACTGAGGCGATCCGACTTCGGGGCGACTTTGCTAGGTGATTTGAAAAGGCGAAGCGGCGCGATTGCGGCATGACTTCTGCGCGATATCAGGCGATTTTAGGTGATTTCAGGCGATTTCAACACGAGTGCCTGGGACATGAGAGATGTGTCTTCTGGCAAAATTATGTTCTTCTTCCTGGAAAGTCGCTTCTTCATAGACGGGGATCTCACTTGGAAGCAAACTTCCATTGACTTCTATGGGCTCAATTCGCTTAGAAGCCACTTGAAAATAGTACAGGAACTTCTTTTGGAATCACTTTGGACTTGAGTAGCGCATATTAACCCCTTCCTTACCGGGCACTTAAACCCCCCTCCTGCCCAGACCAATTTTTGGCTTTCAGGGCTGTCGCATTTTGAATGACAATTGCGCGGTCGTGCGACATTGTACCCAAATAAAATTTGCGTCCTTTTTTTCCCACAAATAGAGCTTTCTTTTGGTGGTATTTGATCCCCTCTGCGTCATTTCTGATCGCCACTATAAACAAAAAATGAGCGACAATTTTGCAAAAAAGAACAATATTTTTTACTTTTTGCTAAAGTACAAATCCATTAAAAAAATTATTCATCAGTTTTGGTCGATATATATTCTTTTACATATTTTTGGTAAAAAAAAAAATCGCAATCGGTGTATATTGATTGGTTTGCGCAAAAGTTATCGCGTCTACAAACTGGGAATTGATTTCTGGCGTTTTTATTATTATTTTTTTTTTTACTAGTAATGGCGGCGATCTGCGATTTTTATCGGGACTTTGATATTGGGGGGGACATGTCGGACATTTTTGACACATTTTTGGGACCAATGACATTTATACAGCGATCAGAAATTTAAATGTCCACTGATTACTGTATAAATGTCATTGGCAGTGAAGGGGTTAACCTGCAGGGGGCAGTGAAGGGGTTAAATATGTTCCCTGGGTGTGTTCTAACTGTGGGGGGGGCGGGACTGGTCGGGACATAACAGATCTAACTGATCCCAGTGACAGGGATCAGTAGATCTGCTTGTCCCCTGTCACAGAACGGGGAACCGCCGTTGTTCTGAGGCTCCTAAAAGTGATCGGCGGGTCTCGGGCGGACATCGAGTCCGCCCGACCCGCGGGCACGCTCGCGCAGCGTGCGGCGCGCACGCGCGCGTGCCGCCGCTGCCGCCAGGGGGCGCGCTTGGGCATGCGCAGTGGAGGACGTCCATGGACGTCCTCCCGGCATTTCAGATCCGCGCTGGAGCCGTATTTTGGCAATAGCGCGGATCTGAAGTGGTTAAGACGGCTCCATTCATTCCAATGGGATTTCTGATGTCAGGCAATTTGAGGCAAATTGGGGTGACACAAGTCGGATTCTCAAATCGCCTAGGATCGCCTCAGTGTGAACCGGCCCTAAGTAATCATGGTTGGTATAATGTTGCTTTTTTTATTATAAGTTTTTTTCTTTCTACAAAAAAATTTAAAATAATGATGCTAATGAAGGGCTATTTTTTGCCACAAGACCAGGTCCCAGATAGATTACAGGAGCTTCTGTAACCCCCAGGACCCAGTTGAAGCCTGTTGCAGCAGCACCCACCGAAAACATCTTAATTTGCATTCCCTATTGACTCCAATACCATGAACCAAAACAGTGAAAGTTTTCCAAACTCCCCTCATTTTCACAGAAATTTTCGGGAAATGAGAAATACTCACTTTTGCTCATCCATAATTTGGGGTTACAGGAGGTTAATCTAAAGACAGAGCTTGGATTACAGGAAGCTTAAATAAAGTCATAAATAGATAGAATCAAAAGAGAAGTGAGGGTTTTAAAAAAAATAAACAATCATACTTACCTAGATGGCTGCAGCATCAATCCGATGCTGCAGCTTTCCCCTGCTGGCTCTACACAGAGAACTGAGTGATCAAAGACCTCTGATCGTTTAGTTCTTGGGTCCGCTCTGAGCACAGAGATGTGACTGACAGTCACTGCTCTGTGCTCTGCCCCTCCAGTGCTTACTGGAGCACTGGGCTGGGGGGGGGGGGGGGGGGGGGGGGGGGGGAGCAGGAGCTGAGAGGCTGAGCCAGCTGCTGGTCAGGTGGATCCCAACACCATTGTCTAGATCCCTGCAGAGTCTGGAATGGCATTGTGACATCAGCTGGCAGCACATTGTTGGCTGAGTCTGGGTCACAGGAGTGCAGAACTAAGTGCACACCTGTGACCCATATGAGAAATATAGCCAAAAGAGCTTTGCAAAAATGATGGACCCAAAAGATATCAGGTGATATCAAAGAGCTTTGGCCATACTCCTTCTCTAAGAATTAAGAGACTCTGTCACCTTGTGACAGCTCTTGCTGCTATAATCACCTGATATCTGGTGCTGTCCCCCCCCCCCCCCCACAGACTCACTGCTCTGACTTCTGGCCTGGTATCTAGTGCTGTCCTCCACAGAATCAGTGCTTCAGGCTCCTGGCCACTGCTCCTCACTGGGTGTCATTCAACACGGAAGAGGAACCTGGAGAAAGAGTCAGCGCAAAAAGTGCCTGTAGGCAGTTTGATTGGCAGAGACGTCTGATATGGTTGTTCAAAGGATAGACACATGTAATCTGTTTTAGTAAAACATCCAATTACTTTTTTTTACCAAATAATTATTTAGTAAAAAAAAGTAATTGGATGTTATGCTAAAGCAGATGCCTATACTAACAACCACATTGGGCACCTCTGCCAATTGAACTACCTATGGGCTCTTTTTGCACTGACTCTTTCTACTACTTCATTCACCCACCTGAGAACTTAAGAGCACCAAGGATGGAAATGCCCGAGGCATGGAGAGCAAGCACACTGACCCTGCATGGAGGCAGGTTTTCTCCACCCACGCACTGGGAAGGCCACGTGTTCCCCCATAGATGGATGACCATAGCCTCAACAGTTGTCAGTCCATTTTGATCTTTTTCCTCTTATTGTGGACTCACTGCATTAATCTACCACACTATAAGGGCTCTCATGCTTTCCTCTCTTTTCTTTTTAAGTGGAAAATCTAAGCTTTACCATAAACCCCTGGTCAGCTCCTCTGGATCCTTTGGTTCACGATCTGCCACCACACCCCAGACTTTATAGGAGCCAGGAGAGTGATTCAATGGAGGACAGTGCCAGATATCAGGTGCTTATGTCCTTTAAATTTAGGGCATCAAGTCTCCACCCTGGGTACACAGGAGAATGTTGCAGAGGGCACCACCATGTCATTGCACCATGTCATTGGGATCCTCCCATCACCGGAGGAAGAAGACAGGACATGGTGAACATGAAGGGAGGACATGAAAGATCACCAAATCTGGCCACACACACTTGGAAATAAAAGCATTGGTTTGGTTCACTCTGCTGCTATTAAATGACAGAAACCCACCAGTGACTTTCACCCATGGCTAAGTGGCATAGTTACTCCCTGTACTGAAGGTTAATATACTTAAAATGCATATTGCTAGAATAAAAAGCACAGTTTTTTTTAAATCCCTTTAAACAAAACTAGAGTTTCACTGTAAATATGCCTTTCTTTTTTGTAACTAGAATTTTGCTTTAAATGTGTTTTTTAAGTGCTTCTAATAAAATTCCCCAAATATCCCCTAGTCACATGACTGTATTGGGAACTTTCTCTTCCTCTCGGAGGAGATACTAGCGTGTCACGTTCCCAAGACCTACGGGAATCCCGTGTTTCTCTTTTTGGATATTGAGCTTGCTTATTGTATGAAGGGGAAAACCATTTTCCTGTCCCGTCCTCCTCTGCATGATATGAAGAGAATGCAGGAAGAAAGTAATCAAGCCTGCTTCTGTTTGACTTTAGTGGTCATAATAATTAGTGCCGCTGTCAGAAAAATCAGTTCTGACAAAATGAAAACCCTGCAAATAAAAAAAAAAACAAGTGAATTCTAATGAGTGCCACTCTATTTAATAGGAATCCTCTGATGATGACTGCTGAAAAACCAACATTTCTGTAAGTGTCAGTCTACTGTGTCTTCCGCCGCGCTTAGTGCTGTGATTCTCAACTCCGGTCCTCGGGACCCCCCAACAGGCCAGGTTTGCAGGATAACTGAAATACATCACAGGTGATATCATTTGCTGCTCAGTGATTGCAGCATTCTAGTCTGCATCTCCCCAAGGTAATACTTAAAACCTGGCCTGTTGGTGGGTCCTGAGGACTGGAGCTGAGAACCACTGGCTTAGTAGGTGCTTTCATTGACCTTCACATTGTAGCTATGTGAAAGTCAGTGGTAGAAATCACTGGGTGTTGTGGGGGTCACAGGAGATCCAGACTCCTAGAACTGTCAACCTATCAGATTTCAGCAGAGGATTCCTTTTTTTTTAGATATATATAATTTAGGCAAAGTTATTGCTTAACCACTTGCCGACCGCCAACTGCAGGTTGACGGCGACAAAGTGGTGTGATATCACAAAACGCCGTCATCTGACGGCGGCTGCGAGATCGCGCACTGTGAGCGCGAGAGCGTCGGCGGCAGTCTACTGCCGCAAAACACTATAGTGTGGTGAAACAGCGGCAGTTGGACGTCAACCGCCAGCCGTTCACCAATTCGTTATTGAAACGGATTTAATATATATAGATTTTTTTTTCCTTAGGAGACGACTTTAGACTATCCAACTGTCAAGATCCTCAGACCTAGAGGACACTGGGGGTGTTGTGGGTCACTAAAGATGGTGACTGAAAGTGTATCGATGTTACACTTCCAGTTACTTTCGTGGATGATTCGGTCACCAAGAGTCGAGGTCAGGAGTCCTGGGTGGTTGTCCGGTCCAAAATTCATAATGGAACCCCTCTACG
>BLSH010291684.1:1440506-1476837 GCA_018402905.1 Glandirana rugosa | reverse complement strand
TAAGAGACAGACCTATGGTGATGTCTTCTTCCTCCGGTCTTCTCTCTCCGCTGATGTCTTCTCCCTGCGGTGATGTCTTCTTCCTCCGGTCTTCTTTCTCCGCTGATGTCTTCTCCCTTCGGTGATGTCTTCTTCCTCCAGTCTTCTCTCTCCACTGATGTCACCTCCCTCCGGTGATGTCTTCTTCCTCCGGTCTTCTCTCTCTGTTGATGTCTTCTCCCTCCGGTGATGTCTTCTTCCTCCGGTCTTCTCTCTCCGCCGATGTCTTCTACCTATGGTGATGTCTTCTTCCTCCGGTCTTCTCTCTCCGCTGATGTCTTCTCCCTGCGGTGATGTCTTCTTCCTCTGGTCTTCTCTCTCCGCTGATGTCTTCTCCCTCCGGTGATGTCTTCTTCCTCCGGTCTTCTCTCTCTGCTAATGTCTTCTCCCTCCGGTGATGTCTTCTTCCTCCGGTCTTTTCTCACTGCTGATGTCTTCTCCCTCTGGTGATGTCTTCTTCCTCCGGTCTTCTCTCTCCGCTGATGTCTTCTCCCTCCGGTGAGGTCTTCTTCCTCTGGTCTTCTCTCTCTGCTAATGTCTTCTCCCTCCGGTGATGTCTTCTCCCTCCGGTCTTCTCCCTTCGAGTTCTTCCTTCAATCTTCTCCCTCCTCCTCCAATGTTGGCTCCCGTCATTGTGCCTGCTCCATTGTTTGCTGGATCTTATATAGCCATGGGGCATGGCCATCCGGTGATGTCACCCATAGACCCCCCATGGCTTTATGGACCTTGTTTGTGCACTGGTGCACAGCCATGTTGGAGCAGGAAGGAGACATTCTCCTCCATAGAGTCCATATTCTGGAACAAGCGCCTAAGCAATTGCTTAGCTCTGCTGTGAGGTATTCCATATTATGGATGCCATGAATATGTTTATATAGGTTTGCTTATGACAGCCTTTCTGGTAGTCCCCATTGCAATGTGATTAGATCTCAGCAGTTAAGATTCAGTAACTTAGTAAAGTATTTAGGCATATTGAGAAGTAAGTGGACCAGTTCAAGTGGTATGAGTTGGTTGAGTAATGTTTCGAGAAAGGATTTGACTCACACTTTCCTGATTCTAGCCAGTTTCTACCAAAAACATATCTAAAGTCTATACTTTAAATATTATGGGAATACTTGGAAATGGCAGTGGTTTGGGGAATGTGTAGTTTGGGTTTTGAAGTGTTTTTGTGCTTTCTGTTTTGACATTTTATGACATTTTTAAGACAATACAGTGCACTGCAAAAAAGAAGCTTCACAAACTGGCCAATTGGTATGAAGTTGAGGGCTTTATTTATATGTTTTAGCCCTGGTTCACATTGACACGATTTGGCATACGATTTGACATGCCAAATCGGCGGCTATTGCCGGCAATGGCACCGTCCTAATCGGTGCAACGCCGCACAGATTACAAAAAGTAGTTCCTCTACTACTTTTTGCGATTTCCATAGGTATCTGTGCAGAAACCCGCACAGATGCCTGTGATATCGCAGCTGAAATGGGGACTGACATGCAGAAATGAAATGGTGCGAGTCCAGCTGAACTCACACCATTTCATTCCCGCACTCCGTGTGAACCCAAGCTTAAGAGTAAACTTTCCTATAACATTTAGATCTGTTGTGACTGCTCAGTTTAGATTTTTTTACTGGATCAATTCACACCTATTTTATTTTTCTTTTTAAATTCAGGTGTCAAAAGCAAAACTACCTAAAATGTTCAAATTAATCAGATTGGGGTTCTTCTGCTTTATTTAAAACTTTACCCATAACAACTTGATAAAAAAATAATGTTCTTTAGCAGGGAACATACATTCCACATTAATAATTATGCTACCAAAATTAGTGTGTGCTGTAAATTGCCTCCAGCATTGCTCCTGCTTCTTCTTGATGGAGGCTGCCATTTTGCTGAAGCCCAGAGCCCCTGAACAGCAGAAAATCTTTAGGCTGTCAGTAGATCGGCCTCTACAAATTTGGCACAGTGCCTAAAAGTAGAGAGCAACTAAGCATGTGCAAAGCATTGTGAGACAGTGTATTACTGGATTTTAAATAGTGTAGGCACGTATTTTTAATGTTTACATATATATACCTGCAAAAGGGGCCAGCCTGAAGTCATCTAGGAGGACTTAATTTTGTGACCTAAGTTCCACTTTATGTGAAGAAATAATGTAAAAATTTAAAAAATCAATTAGCCATACAAAATTTGTGATGCCAGAATAGGGTGTCATTGATGCATTGCTGTCCATGACAATCGCGGCGGCTCATAACACCATATATGGTAAGTTGTATCTGTTTATCCATGGAGTTCCCTCTACTGTATATCTGTTCAAAGTCCAGAATTTATAAAGCTTGACTGAGCTGTCAGAAAGCAGGGGGCAGAGAGCTGAAGTGAGGAGAGCTCTGAGAGCTATTGGAGGGAAAGGGCACGCCCCCTTCACACAGCACATAAGAACAGAGCTGAGGCTGTCAATCACAAGCTGCATGCTAGAGCTCCCTCCCCTGTCACCTATTTTCTTTTGGTGTCAGGAAAACTTGTCAGAAGTGACTCATGCTGATAACAGAGGAACAGGACAGTGGACAGAAATGACACTCAGTGCTCTGGATTGAGACAAATACACACTATAGACGGATATGCCTTGTTCCTATTTCATGTCTGAGGTTTACAACCACTTTAAAAGAGGATCAAACTCTTTCCCAAGGGCTTGAGATCTGCATTCGCATTTACATTTTATATTATTTCTTTAGAATTTTGTAACTTTCAGATAGGAAATAGCTTGTGTTTATAAACCATACTTAAAATATACCTATAGGGAAGGTAGCAACATGTAAAATGCTAAGCCAAGGGTCTCCAAACTTTTCAGTATGAGGGCTACATTGTATATACATACTGTATATTGTACATATACATATATAAATATTCTTGGGCTGAAAAAAATATAATTTTTTTAATAAAATATCAAGTTAAATTTATGTAGCCATGTGCTCCCTTGGGAATGGCTGGTAGTTGTGGTTCACCTTATAGCTGCCCTCAATCCCACCATATCTCACACATCTGAAGTCACTGAACAGGCCGGCTCTTGTTTTTGTTTGTTTTATTTAGGGGATTTAACTTGGATGGGGAAAAGGGGTGACTGTGGGATACCCAAAGAATTGGTCACAGGACCATCTATATACACAACCGTATATACACTCTACTTCCTTCAGTACTTCTCTTGCAGACTATTGCTCCTTCACTTCTCTCCAGCACTTCTCTTGCAGACTATTGCTCCTTCACTTCTCTCCAGCATTTCACCTAGTTTCCTGACCTGAAGGGAAATTTATCAAGCTCATTCCATTCCTTTCTCTTCACCGCAGCTAGCACATGGTGAGGCCTGCACTCTGTCAGCAGGACCTCTGGACCACCCATTACAAGCCAGCGTCAAAGACCTCTCAAAGTGTATATTAGTACATTGGTGCTAGCTGGGCCTTTGATGGACTACAACTTCCAGCCCAACCCTCTTCCAGGTCACACTGACCTGCTCTCCTCCCAGTGACACTCCTTCCCCTGACTGGCTCCTTAGACCTCCATGGACTGTCTACTATTCCTCTCCCAGCCTGCTCCAGCCTTTCCTCCAGCTCCCAGGGTCTGTCACTCACCGACTCCAGTAGATACATTAAAGTGTTCTCAGTAGCACCTCTGCTGTTCTCTTACTCCCTTGTGCTGCTCCAGGAATCCACTCCACTCCTGGCTACACCTGAGCCTCCAGACCTCAAGGTCACCCCCCAGACTTCTCCTCCCCCCTGCTGGCAGACTGCTGTATTTAAGGAAGCCCCCTGCCAATCAAGACTGTAGATTGGTCAGGGCTCCTTGTCATACATCAGGAAGTGATACCTCCTCATCCATCCATCTCTTCAGAGCCTTCTCTGCTCAAAGGGGAGGAAACTCCAAGGGGTGTTCCTTTCTTCCATCTCCAGCCACTCCCCAGCTCAGATAAAAACATTCAGGCCTGCACCTACAGTCAGGCCTGACTAAATTTTGCCTCTCCTAGCAATAAGACCTGACAAAAATGCCTACACTTTGGGGGCATTACACTCACCCCCCTAAACATCAGCTGGTCCCCAGCTGAAAATTTACAAAAAGGAAATAGCTCATGGGCCCAGTAGCACGGGCATCCCATAATCAAAAGACGAAGGGGACAAGGGAACAAACTTGGAAAGAGGACATACAAAACTGTACAAATAAGCTAGTTACAAAAATATATCGCTGCCATTGTTTTTGTAATTATTTACACTATACAGTTTATCACATTTCCTGACTACAGAGCCCTGCAGCTAATCACATACAAACACTATAGATTCCTGAGTCAGAGCTCTTCTCCTGAAGGAGGAGCCCTCTACTCGCCTAGTTAGTAATGAAAGGTTGGCGTTATCTTGACTCTCGATGGCTGGGGATGAACAGCCGTTCCATCTCAGGAATCCTAACAGAAGAAGAACACAACTACCTAAAGCTAACTAATCAACGAACAGTCTACCAGGAGGGGGTTATTACCCTTCTGATAGAGCAACCTAACAACAGGAGTCTTTCTCCGTACTTCATTCACCTGCCTGCCCTGCAGCGAGGCGTTATGAGCCCACTGCAGGAGTAGAAACAAAGAAAGTCAATGATGAAAGTTATTTTTTCTTCAAGGTTCCTGCTGTGAGGGGCTCCTCCCCGAACAACAGGTTTTAAAGAAGTTTGAAAGGCCAGAACACACCTCACCCCAGTGTTCTTTCAATGAGCCAAGTCTCTGCCCTGGGATGCAGGGTGGCAGGCTGACGTGTTCTGAGCAAGGTTAGGGGAAAAACAAAAACACAACCCCTGCAGTCTTCCAGCAGAATCTGGTGTTTTCTTGACTCCTACACAGAAAGCTGTAGTCCTCCAACAGTCTTTTTTAAATGTAGAAGCGTGGGTTAGGCAGCCTCATCCTGTTTTCCCCTTCTCCCCTAACTGAAATGGAGTAGCTCCTTGCAGGCTGATCTGGCTTTACTACAAAGACCTTGTCCTCATAAATGGCACGTCCCAGTCTCCATTCCTGCTTCAACTCCACAAGGTGATTCCAGGCATCACAGTTCTGCCCTCTCAGGGGTTTGGGAACTTGCAAGTATTCCCATATCATTTCGTCCTCCCACTCTCCTATGGAGCTCTCTACGACATCCATGATATGGGGAGGGACATATGGAAAGTCTAGGCCCCACTCCAAGGCAACTTCGCGTTGTACCTCCCATTGGAACCGGGAAAGCCTGGGTAACTTCTTTACCTTCCCTTTCCCCCGCCAGATCAAAGTATAAGGGGATCTGACCACTTGTGACCAGAAGGTAGTTGTTCTGGTCTGGGTAGTGGAGGGCCTATTCAGGAACAGCTGACTGAGGGTGATAGGGGTTCCTGCAGCTCCGTCTGCTTCTGGTTCAGACTCTTGTCCTCTCCCGTCCCCTGGTGCAGTGTCCATCCCTTGGGACTCTCCTGTCGCCCACTGTTCCTCATCTGGACTCTCATCAGGGGACAACAAATTCTACAAGTCTTTCCAGGGATCCAAACTTGGCCTGCAATCTGGGGGAATCCCAATCAAGTAGTCTGTCTCTCTGCTCCTCTGCCAGATCACCAGAGGGTACACCCCCTCTTGCACTAACTGCTATGGACTACAACTACCAGCCCAGCCCTCTTCCAGGTCACACCGACCTGCTTTCCTTCCAGTGACACTCCTTCCCCTGACTGGCTCCTTAGACCTCCACAGACTGCCACTATTCTTTTCTCAGCCTGCTCCAGCCTTTCCTTCAGCTCCCAGGGTCTGTCACTCACCGACTCCAGTGGATACTTTAAAGTGTTTTCTGTAGCACCTCTGCTGTTCTCTTACTCCCTTGTGCTGCTTTAGGAATCCACTACACTCCTGGCTGCTCCCGACCCTACAGGCCTCAAGGTCACCCCCCAGACTGGGGGCTCCCTCCTTGTAGAGGCCTTCACAGCACCTCTGCTACATCGTACACACTTCCACCCGACTTCTTTCCCCCCCTGCTGGCAGACTGCTGTATTTAAGGAGGCCTGCCCCCTGTCAATCCAGACTGTAGATTGGTCAGGGCTCCTTGTCATACATCCGGAAGTGACACCTCCTCATCCATCCCCCTCTCCAGAGCCTTCTCTGCTCAAAGGGGAGGAAAGGGGTGTTCCTTCCTTCTCCAGCCACTCCCTGAGCCACTCCCCAGCTCAGATCAGAACATTCAGGCCTGCACCTACAGTCAGGCCTGACTAAATTTTGCCTCTCCTATCAAAAAGACCTCTCCTAAACTTTGGGGGCGCTACAATTAACTGAGTGAATACCTTTTACTTGGAGTTATTTTTTTGTAACCAGCATATTATTTAAAAAAAAACTTCAGTAAAACAAACCAAAGTCCCCCTTACATCAGAGTTCCCCTACCATCAGAGACCCCCTTACATCAAAGTCTCCCTTTACATGAGAGTCCCCCCATCAGAGTCCTTTCGTACATCCGAGTCCTCATCTGAGTCCTCTCTTACATCAGAGGGCTGCATAACATCTTGCAACGGGCTGGATTTGGCCCACGGGCAGCAGGCGAAGATCCCTGATCTAAGCAAACATGTTAATTTTTCATTATTTCTTAGCCTCCAATCCAGTGATTTTGCTTAGACTGAGATGATTCCATCAGTTTTCTGCAGGCAGCAGAAGCATTTCTTCCGTCTTCTCCTCACACCTGTAATAGGATTATACATTGTAACTTCGTAGCAAGTCATTGTGAGAAGCTGCAGCAAAGGCTGATCTGTTTCAGACATCAGTGAACATGCACTGCATGACTGTGTTATCCATGACCAGCATCTGAGTCCAAAAAATGGATGGTGGACCATGGCAAAGCAGATGTAGAAAAAAAAAATATATCTAATAAAAGATTCACTCTAAACATCTTGGGGTTGATTTACTAAAACTGGACAGTGCAACATCTGGTGCAGCTGTGCATGGTAGCCAATCAGATTCTAACTTCAGATTGCTCAATTAAGCATTGACAATATAACCTGGAAGCTGATTGGTTTTTGTGCACAGCTGCACCAGATTTTGCACTCTCCATTTTTAGGCTGAGTTCACACTATTGCGAATTGGATGCGGATTCCCTGCATCCAATTCACGATAGCAGGAGATATTGACCGGCTCTCTATGGAGCCAGTTCACATATCTCCGGTGCAGCTCCGGTGTGAATTTGCACAGGAGCCCTGCGCATCTTTTGGTCCATTTCAGGTCCAAATTCAGCCCAAAATGCGGGCTGAAATCGGACCTGAAATGGTGAACGGGGACGCACAGGACCCCTGCTGGGAGCTACATGTATTAGGTGTGAAGCCAGCCTTAGAGAATCAACCTCATTGTGTTATGTTGCACTACTTTGTCCAATTTATTTATAACTCTTCATGGCCAGTCTCCTTTCCAAAGTACCTTTTACATCGTTTTTCCTGATGCTATAGATCAGGGATATGCAATTAGCGGACCTCCAGATGTTGCAGAACTACAAGTCCCATGAGGCATAGCAAGACTCTGATAGCCACAAGCATGACACCCAGAGGCAGAGGCATGATGGGACTTGTGGTTTTGCAACAGCTGGAGGTCCGCTTATTGCTTATCCCTGCTATAGATGATGGGATTCTCAAACTGTGTGCCACGTGAGATTTGCAGGCGTGCTGTGGGAGTTTTGAAAAATATTTAAAATTACTAACGCTTTGTAACCTTGAACATATCCAAAAATTAAATGGTAAATCAATGTTGCAAAAGTTAAAAATGTGACATATATAAAAACGCAATCTCTGTCAGTCTGTCATTCATTGGTTCCTTTCGTAATCCGAGACTTGTGCGAGATCTCGGGTGAACTCGGTCGCTCTAATTATTTTTAATAATAGAGACCGTTCCATTTGTTTGTTCCGTTTGTCGACTTTGGAGCCTTGCTTCAATTTGATTTGCTCTTGAAAGCAGGCACATCCTTCACATTCAATTTAAAATTAAATATATATTTAAAAATAACCACAGAAATTGTTCAATCTTTTCAGGTGTGCTGTGAAAACTTTTAGATCTTTTTGGTGCGCCGCAAGATAAAAAAGTTTGAGAAACACTGCTATAGATAATGGGATTCAACATTGGTGTCACTATGGTATAAAGCGGGGCTCAAAATTTCAAGTCCTGAGCCACTAGTCAGGCCTTAAGGGTTACTCGCCACCAGTTGCCCCGCCCTATCCCTACCCTGCCCCACCCCTAATTCCCCCCCCTTAAGCACGCCCTCATAAATTATCTCATGAAATTACACTGTGAAATGTTTTATGCAGAGTTAAAGAAGAACTATGGTCAAAAAAAAAATCAATATGTTATGTTATACATATCTGTTATACAGTCTGATAACCACTTCAATACAGAACACTTAAACCCCCTTCCTTCTCAGACCAATTTTCAGCTTTCAGTGCTCTCACATTTTGAATGGAAATTACTCAGTCATGCAACACTGTACCCAAACAAAATTTTTATTATTTTTTTCACACAAATAGAGCTTTCTTCTGGTGGTATTTAACCACTTCAATACTGGGCACTTAAACCCCCTTCCTTCCCGGACCAATTTTCAGCTTTCAGCGCTGTTGTAGTTTGAATGACAATTGCACGGTCACGCGACACTGTACCCATATGACATTTTTATCATTTTTTTCACACAAATAGAGCTTTCTTTTGGTGGTATTTAATCACCCCTGGGTTTTTAATTTTTTGCGCTATAAATTAAAAAAAGACAAAAAATTTTCAAAAACAATGCATTTTTCTGCGTTTCTGTTATAAAATTTTGCAAATAAGTAATTTCTCTTGATAAATTTTGACCAAAAATGATACTGCTACATTTCTTTGGTAAAAATAACCCAAATTTGAGTTTATTTGGTGTTGGCGGACAGACAGATGTGACGGGGACTGTGACAGATGTGACGGGGACATACAGATGTTTTGTGTATGGTGACAGATGTGATGGGGACATACAGATGTTTTGTGTATGGTGACAGATGTGACGGGGACAGACAGATGTTTGGGGACTGTGACAGATGTTTTGGGGACATACAGATGTTTTGGGGACTGTGACAGATGTTTTGTGTATGGTGACAGATGTGATTGGGGACATACAGATGTTTTGGGGGCTGTTTTATGGGGACACTGACATGTATGTGGACAGGGGTATCAGTGTGCTTGGTGCACTGTGTGGGGGGCGATCTGTGACAGCTTTCTGCATGAAATCCTCACCATGCAGAAAGCTGTCACAGAGCTACAGCCCCCCCCCCCTTCCCCCCCGCACTGAGCTCTCACTGAGCTCGGCGGGGGGAGAACTGTCACAGAGACAGAATTGGACACAGCCGTCACATGATCGGGAGGGCCAGTCACTGCGCCCGTATCCCGATCTCTGCTCAGCTGGATCCTGTGATCATAACGATCACAGGGATCCAGCAGCAGCGCGGCGCGTGGCCGCGCTGCGAGCTCCCGTTCTGCAGGACGTAAATACACGTCCTGTCAGAACGGGGAAGCTCCCACCCGGCCGTACATATGCAGTGGCTGGGTGGGAGGTGGTTAATCACCACTGGGTTTTTTATTTTTTGCGACATAAGTGAAAAAAGAGTGAAAATTAAAAAAAAACATTCATTTTTTTACCCCCCAAATGACCCCTTTAGTAAGAGGCATGGCGAGTTTTTTGAAGTTGTATTTTTTTCCCACAATTCTTGGGAACATTAAGAAATCATTATTATTTTTTAATTTTTTTACACAAAACTGTCATAACAACAAGTTATTTCTCACACACAGCATATGCATGCTTCCAATTACACCCCAAAATACATTCTGCTACTCGACCCGAGTATGGCGATACCACATGTGTGAGACTTTTTCACGGGCTGGCCACATAGAGAGGTCCAACATGCAGAGAGCACCGTCGGGCATAATAGGAGCAAATTACACATCTAATTTCCTAATGACCTATTACACTTTTGAAGGCCCTGGAGCACCAGGACAATGGAATTACCCACAAAATGACCCCATTTTGGAAAGCAACCACACCAACGTATATTCTATGAGGCATTATGAGTCTTTTGAATGGTTCATTCTTTTCCACAAGTCTTCGAAAGACGTGGAAAGTAAATGAAAACGCTTTTATTTTTACACAAAGTGGTCAATTTATTTCTAACACATAGCATGTACATAGCAAAAATTATATTCTTCTACTTGTCCCAAGTATGGTGATACCACAACTTTTACACATCTTGGCAACATAGAGAGGTCCACCATTGAAGTAGTACCTTCAGGCCTTCTAGGAGCATAAATTACACATCTAATTTCATTCCTACCTATCACACTTTTGAAGGTCCTGGAGCACCAGGACAATGGAATTACACAGAAAATTACCCAATTTTGGAAAGTAAATACCCCAATATATATTTTATGAGGCATGAGCTGGTCACAGGAACTCTGATGGGCAGGTACTTTGGTACTCTAATGGGCTGGAGACAGGTACTCGGGTAATTTGATGGGCGAGTAACAGGTACTCGGGTACTCTGATGGGCTGGTGACAGGTACTCTGATGGGCTGGTGACAGGTACTCGGATACTCTAATGGGCTGGTGACAGGTACTCGGGAACTCAGATGGGCTGGTGACAGGTACTCGGGTACTCAGATGGGTTGTGACAGGTACTTTGATGGGGTGGTGACAGGTACTTTAATGGGGTGGTGAGAGGTCCTCTTTATTACTGGGGGGGGGCAATCAGTGTGCTTGGTGTGCACAGTAAGTGGTAACGAGCTGTTACCGCAATCTCTTTCTCACACACGATCAGAGTGTGTGAGGGAGAACACAGTAACAGCTCGTTACCGGGGATTGTTGACATTCTGTGACCGGCTGTGATTGGACACAACCAGTCAGGTGGTAAAGAGCCAAATTCATTGTCTCTTTACCACGATCGGGGATAGGCTGTCTCAGGGTGACAAGCCTCGTCCCGGATCGCCGCTCTGCATGCCCCTAAGGGCGCGCACGAGCGCCGTACACGATGACTGTGCATGTAACTGGCTGTGATTGGACACAGCCAGTCACGTGGTAAAGACCCACGGATGGGCTGATTCCTGAGGGACACGCCTGGTCCCCGATCATCACGATGCGGGGACCCACAGAGCAGCAAAAACGGGAGAACATCATATGACGTCCACCCAGGATGGGGTGTGCGCCTTGCCGGTGTATTATTACAATACGCCAGTAAGGAAGTGGTTAAACATCTCACTAGTTGTTTTGCAAAAAACAGTAAGGGTATTGAAATATCTACCTTGTCCCCTGCTCTCTTGTGCACTTCCTTTAATGAGGAGATAACTTTACTTCCTGGTTTTCTAATTGCCTCAGGTTTGCCTGTTGTCTTCTTTTGCATGCTGGCTCTCTGGAGGGCCATCCTGATGTCACTGGGGGGAGGTGCTCTTTTAGTACATGGAAAACTCAGGCATTTCATTCTACACAGAAGTCCAGATGAGGCTCCACCCACGATCGGGCCATGAAGCCCCACCCACTCACACCTATGTCCCGCCTTTGCCCGCCCACTGCTCTGTCTATGCAACCTGCTCCTAGCTTGGCTTTTTTTCTGTCATTTTACCAATTACCAGAGGAACACAGGCAGAAAGAAGGACACAGATTAATAGAAAAATCTGTGTGGAAACTAACCTGTACTGACTTGTACTGTTTTACATAGCACACACCCAGCTATTGATTGGCACATGGGTGTGTGTTATGTCAAATTGACTGAGCATGATAGAAGGCAGGAGGACTCTGGGAAATGTAGTTTCTTATGGGAAATAGAGAAGCTAGTTCACTGAAAGGAAATTACATCTGAGCTCTGCTGAACTCCTCCCATCTTTACAAACATTATACAGCAAAGAAAGAATGAATAGGGGATTAGAGACCACAATTGCAGCTATATGGTAGGAAAATAATCATTTCAGTTATTATGTTTATTACCATGTGTAACTTTCAGCTATTTATATAAGGATTTACTAAAATATGTACAGTATCTCACCAAAGTGAGTACACCCCTCACATTTTTGTAAATATTTTATTATATCTTCATGTGACAACACTGAAGAAATGACACTTTGCTACAATGTAAAGTAGTGAGTGTACAGCTTGTATAACAGTGTAAATTTCCTGTCCCCTCAAAATAACTCAACACACAGCCATTAATGTCTAAACTGCTGGCAACAAAAGTGAGTACACCCCTAAGTGAAAATGTTCAAATTAGACCCAGTTAGCCATTTTCCTGCCCCGGTGGCATGTGACTCATTAGTGTTACAAGGTCTCAGGTGTAAATGGGGAGCAGGTGTATTAAATTTGGTGTTATCACTCTCACTCTCTCATACTGATCACTGGAAGCTCAACATGGCACCTCATGGCAAAGAACTTCCTGAGGATCTGAAAAAAAAGAATTGTTGCTCTACATAAAGATGGCCTAGGCTATAAGAAGATTGCCAAGACCCTGAAACTGAGCTGCAGCATGGTGGCCAAGACCATACAGTGGTTTAACAGGACAGGTTCCACTCAGAACAGGCCTTGCCATCGTCGACCAAAGAAGTTGATTGCACGTGCTCAGCGTTATATCCAGAGGTTGTCTTTGGGAGATAGACATATGAGTGCTGCCAGCATTGCTGCAGAGGCTGAAGGGGTGGGGGGGGAGAGCCTGTCAGTGCTCAGACCATACGCCGCACACTACATCAAATTGGTCTGCATGGCTGTCATCCCAGAAGGAAGCCTTTCCCAAAGATGATGCACAAGAAAGCCCACAAGCAATTTGCTGAAGACAAGCTGACTAAGGACATGGATTACTGGAACCATGTCCGGTCGTCTGATGAGACCAAGATAAACTTATTTGGTTCAGATGGTGTTGTGTCTGGCGGCAACCAGGCAAGGAGTACAATGCCAAGTGTGTCTTGCCTTCAGTCAAGGATGGTGCTGGGAGTGTCATGGTCTGGGGCTGCATGAGTGCTGCCGGCCATGGGGAGCTACAGTCCATTAAGGGAACCATGGAATGCCAACATGTACTGTGACATACTGAAGCAGAGCATGATCCCCTCCCTTCAGAGACTGGGTCACAGGGCAGTATTCCAATATGATAACGACCCAAAACACACCTCCAAGACGACCACTGCCTTGCTAAAAAAGCTGAGGGTAAAGGTGATGGACTGGCCAAGCATCTCCAGACCTAAACCCTATTGAGCATCTGTGGGGCACCCTCAAATGGAAGCTGGAGGAGCGCAAGGTCTCTAACATCCACCAGCTCCTTGATGTGGTCATGGAGGAGTGGAAGAGGACTCCAGTGTCTAACTGTGAAGCTCTGGTGAACTCCATTCCCAAGAGGGTTAAGGCAGTGCTGGAAAATAATGGTGGCCACACAAAATATTGACACTTTGAGCCCAATTTGGACATTTTTCACCTAGAGGTGTACTCAATTTTGTTGCCAGCGGTTTAGACATTAATGGCTGTGTGTTGAGTTATTTTGAGGGGACAGTAAATTTACACTGTTATACAAGCTGTACACTCACTACTTTACATTGTAGCAAAGTATCATTTCTTCAGTGTTGTCACATGAAAAGATATAATAAAATATTCACAAAAATGTGAGATACTGTATGTTGCCTTTAGTTGTACTTTAAGTTACAAATAATAAATAATATTAACAACTTTATCAGTGCCCATCAGTGCAGCTATATCAGTACCCATCAATGCAGCCTATCAGTGCTCATCAGTGCAGCATAACAGTGCCCATCAGTGCAGCCTCATCAGTGCAGCTTATCAGTGCCCATTACTGCCGCCCCGTCAGTGCCGCCTCATCAGTGCCCATCAGTGCAGCCTGATTAGTGCCCATCAATGCAGCCTCATCAGTGCCCATCATGCAGCCTGATCAGTGCCCATTAATGCAACCTGATCAGTGCCCATCAATACAGCCTCACCAGTGCCCATCAATGCAGCCTGATCAGTGCCCATCAATGCAGACTCACCAGTACCCATTAATGCAGCCTCAACAGTGCCCATCAATGCAGCCTTGTCAGTGGCCATCAGTGCAGCCTGATCAGTGCTCATCAATGCAGCCTCACCAGTGTGCATCAATGCAGCCTGATCAGTGCCCATCGATGCATCCACATCAGTGCAGCCTCACCAGTGCCCATCAACGCAGCCTGATCAGTGCCTATCAATGCAGACTTACCAGTACCCATCAATGCAGCCTCAACAGTGCCCGTCAATGCAACATCACCAGTGCCCATCAGGGCAGCCTCAGCAGTGCCCATCACTGCAGCCTCCCCAGTGCCCATCAACACAGCCTCACCAGTGCCCATCAATGCAACCTCATCAGCGCCCATCAATGCAGCCTCCCCAGTGCCCATCAATACAGCCTGACCAGTGGCCATCAATGCAGCCTCATCAGCGCCCATCAATGCAGCCTCACCAGTGCCCATCAGTGCAGCCTCACCAGTGTCCATCGATGTCCATCAATGCAGCCTCACCAGTGCCCATTAATGCAGCCTCATTGGTGCCCATCAATGCCCATCAGTCCAACCTCATCAGTGCCAATCAGTGCAGCGTGACAAGTGCACGGGGATCAGAGAGATGAGAGAAAGAGGAGAGCTGGCCGGATCATCACACAGAGCTGGGATCGCCCACTGTGATTTGGATCACCCAGTGCTCGCAGCCACACAAAGTCCCGTCTCCTGGATCGGCTCCTAGCATAGACATCACACATTCCAGCATTGGACCAGTGTGCTGTCTATCAAAGGAGCCGGTCCAGGAGGCAGGACTTTGTGTGACTGCGAGCGCCGGGCAATTCAAATAAAAGCTGTCACAGCGGGCGATCCCCGCTCTGTATGATGATTCGGCCGGCTCTCCTCTTCCTCTTGTCCCACTTAACCCTGCCCGCCGGCAGTGATAACCCCCCCAACAACCCTCCAAGGCAGCCCCACAGTCGCTCTCAAGCTTTTTCCACTCGCCAAATGCGAGTAGGCGAGTGGAAATTTTGAGGGCTGGTATAAAGCATTGAAATTGCTTGTAAGTACTTAATGCGAGTCACATGTGAAGAAGACCTTATGTCGCCCTTCGTTGGAGCGAATCCTCAGGATGGTTGAGATGATGTGGAAATATGATATGGAGATAAGAGTTAACAGAAATGAGCAAAGAACAACAATCCCGCTGGAGATGTACACAGCAACTTCGATGAATAAGGTGTCTCTGCAGGAGAGCCCAAAGAGTGGAGGCATCTCTCAGAAGAAGTGATTAACCAGCTTGGACTTGCAGTACGGGAGATGGAAGGTCAAGACTTCATGGATCACAGCATTCAGTAAGCTCACGGTCTGTGAGAAAGTGGCCAGAGAAATGCATATTCATTCATGATTGATAATTTGGTATCATAAAGGGTGGCAGATGGCCACATATCGGTTGTAGGCCATGACAGCTAAAATGAAGCACTCTGTTGCCCCAAAAGCCAGGGAAAAATACATCTGTGAAGCACATCCTAGCAAGGAAATACTTTTGTCCTGAGATAAGGTATTTACTAGTAATTTAGGCACAACTGTTGAGGAAAAACAGGTTGGTGAGGAATAAGTACATTGGAGTGTGCAGCTGGTTGTCAATCCTTACAACTACAGGGTGGGCCATTTATATGGATACACCTTAATAAAATGGGAATGGTTGGTGATATTAACTTTCTGTTTGTGGCACATTAGTATATGTGAGGGGGGAAACTTTTCAAGATGGGTGGTGACCTTGGCGGCCATTTTGAAGTCGGCCATTTTGAATCCAACTTTTTTTTTCAATAGGAAGAGGGTCATGTGACACATCAGACTTATTATGGATTTCACAAGAAAAACAATGGTGTGCTTGGTTTTAATGTAACTTTATTCTTTCATGGGTTATTTACAAGTTTCTGACCACTTATAAAATGCGTTCAATGTGCTGCCCATTGTGTTGGATTGTCAATGCAACCCTCTTCTCCCACTCTTCACACACTGATAGCAACACCGCAGGAGAAATGCTAGCACAGGCTTCCAGTATCCATAGTTTCAGGTGCTGCACATCTCGTATTTCTCCTGCGGTGTTGCTATCAGTGTGTGAAGAGTGGGAGAAGAGGGTTGCATTGACAATCCAACACAATGGACAGCACATTGAACACATTTTATAAGTGGTCAGAAACTTGTAAATAACCCATGAAAGAATAAAGTTACATTAAAACCAAGCACACCATTGTTTTTCTTGTGAAATCCCCAATAAGTCTGATGTGTCACATGACCCTCTTCCTATTGAAAAAACAAAAGTTGGATTCAAAATGGCCGACTTCAAAATGGCCGCCATGGTCACCACCCATCTTGAAAAGTTTCCCCCCCTCACATATACTAATGTGCCACAAACAGGAAGTTAATATCACCAACCATTCCCATTTTATTAAGGTGTATCCATATAAATGGCCCACCCTGTACAATGAGGAGAACATTTCCTGACAATGTGATGGTGTCAATTATTAAGAATATTAGGAAGTACAGTATATGACCTGAAGGTATGGGATGCTTGAGAGGCCAATAAGTATGAAGGGGCTCACATCTGTTTTTATATAATTCCATCACCAGCTTTAAAATGTTTTGGTGAAGGGCGAAAGAAGGGAAATGTCCGCTTTTTATAAGCAGAATTATAGGAAAATAAACAAACATATGAAATACATTACAAAATCTGTTTTAAAAGGGTTGTAATCCTATATCAATCAATAAATGCAGATTGCGTTTTTTTTACCAAAAATATGAGGAAGAATATAAATCGGCCAAAATCGATGAATAAATTTGTTTTTTTATATATTTTTTTGGATTTGTATTATGGCAAAAAGTAAGAAATATTCTTTTTTTGCAAAATTGTTGCTCTTTTTTTGTTTATAGCGGTGATCATAAATGACGCAGAGGTGACCAAATACCACCAAAAGAAGGCTCTATTTGTGGGAAAAAAAGGACATCAATTTAGTTTGGGTACAATGTCGCACGACCACACAATTGTCAGTTAAAGCAACGTAGTGGCAAATCACAAAAAGGGCTCTGGTCCTACAGTGGGAAATCCTTCCGGGGGTGAAGTGGTTAAGTCAGGCCTGATTGATTTGATCCTGGGTAGGAGAGTGGCCTAGGGAGTGGTTGGTGACTCACAGGCAGTGACACCTCTCGGTTACCTCCCCTTTGCTTCTAGAGGGTTCTAGAAGAAAGGATGGGGAAGAGGGGTGGAACTGTCTGGGGTTCTTGGGGAGCCCTGAACAATCCCCAACCTAAATTGGCAGGGGGCAGGCCTCCTCAGATACCTTGGGTCAGCTCAGCCAGGGGGGAGTTGTTCGGGTGGAAGAGATGGAGATGGAGTACTGAGGCTGTCGGGGCTTTGAGGGAGCCCCCAGTCTGGGGGGTGACCTTGGCCTGAGGCTTGGGTGCATCCTGGAAGATTGAAGAGATCCTGCAACAGAGGCACAGGGGAGAGAGAGCAAGTAGAGGACGACGGGAGAGAGTACTGCCAGGACAGTCTCTAGGAAAAGAACAACCGTTCAGGTGTCGGTGAGTGACACACACCCAGAGAAGCTGGAAGAGGCACTGGGCAGCGGAGTTAGGTCATTGCAGCCAGGAGGGCTGGCAGGACCTGACGAGGGTTGGACTGGGAGCAGTATTCCACCAAGGCTAGCTAGCACACTTTTTGCTACACTAAAGGGGTCCACGGTCCCTGCCTGTAATGGACGGTTCACTGAGGCCTAGCCAGAGTCAGGCAGGCCTCACCTTGTGCTAGCTAGGCCTGAGAAGTACCGTGCTGGAGGAAGAGGAGTTAACTGAGAGCACGTGTTGTGCTGGAGGAAGACAGAGGTGTATATACAGGAGTGTATATAGATGGTTCAATTAAGAACTGTTTGATCCACTGGGCTACCATAAGCATCCCTTACCCGATCCAAGTTTAATCACCTAATAAAAACAGCAAAAACACAAGTACCCACCTGTTCTTCCTGACTCCAGATGTAAGGACAAGTGTGACAGGTGAACCACAAGTTCCAGCAACCCCTACCAGGGCATAGCTGCATGTTTACAGGAGGCTAATACAAGGACAGATTGGAGATACATTTTTGCCAAAATAGATTTAGCTGCGACAGTACTGATTTTGCCGTATGTGAAATGTGAGTTCAACACTTAACCACTTGTATCTGGGCCTCTTAGCAGTGTAGTAGAACTTCAATTTAAATTCTCTGGCATCCCTTTAACAGGGCTATTATGCCCCGGGGGGTAGGAAGCTCTGCTGATCATGTGACAACTGTGATTGGCTGTCCCAGTGGTCACATGCTTGAAAGTCTGTCTCACCAACTTGTGATCATTACTTTCTTGGACAGCGCGGTCACTGTGCTGATCACATTTTCACCCATAGACGCACACGTGCGTAAAGCCTTCTCTCTTTTCTGACGCACATCTGTGTTACGTGAGCAGCAAAAAGTTAAAGGCAAATGGCCAGAAGGACAGCCAAGTAACCAGCATTTATTAGAAGAAGAGATCAGCAATGGCAGCCAACATATTCTCAGTACAGGTTTCCTTTAATTCTTTGGGAATTTTGAAATGGTAAAAAATCCTCCCGGAGATTGTCCTTTGATAATTAGATGTCGGAAAGCTTTATTTTCCTGAAAACCACCAATATTTATTAAATCACTTTTACTGGAATTTCCAATTCCCCTCTTTTACCTTGATTGTGCTGGATAGTTGTAAACAATTACTTCTCTTTATATCTGCTTTTTTGAAGTAGTTTAAAAATAATCTCCCGGACAATTAAAGAGTCAGGAAGCAACCATTGTAAATACCATTGTTTCACTTCCTGGCTCGGTCCTCTGCACAACCATAAATCACTCACAAGCTGTGCCACGCTGTCAGCAAAATCTTTGTAGTCAAGAATTTATTGGCTAATTCAGCTCATGATTTCGAAACACATTATTGGATTGGTGCCAAGGAGCTATCACACTTTGAAAGCTTTCATTTTCGATCTGGGTTGGGGAATAGACGGTATCGTGTCCTATTTTATGTTTTTGTTGGCTAACAGCGTATAATATTCTTAAAGTGTCATTAGCCAAGGGGCTGCATATTTGGGTGAATTGCTGCCAATACACCTGTGCCACCCTAATCAATGGCCCCTAATCTACATGCAGGGCGCCAGACGCATGGATTTCAATGGGGGTTTTTTTTTGAAGCACATGATTAGAGCCTGAGACTCTAATTGGCTTCAAAAGGGGTGGGCTTGGGGGCGCAGAGCACTGTGCCCTGAGCTCACCCAGTTGTGTGACAATATTCACTATTGTCTTCCTGTTTCTCCTCCCGGCCAATCAGGAAGCAGACCTTAAGACCTGATTGGCCGAGAGAAGAAGCGACCGCATTGGCCGCCGAGGAGGAGATGCAGGGGGAAGCCACCGAAGCTGCCCGCGACCTAGATGGGGTAAGTGCGGGGCTGGTGGGTGGAAGACCGGTTGATCGAGTGATGGGGGTGTGGGGGATTTTGACTGATGGACCAACCAAACCTGACGGTGGATTGTTTGCCGCCCCTTTCCAAAAAAATGGAGCACCAGCCGCCACAGTTTTACCCTGCAGTTCTCTGTGCCTCCCTTCTTGTCTGTGTCCCCAGTTCAGCCTAAATTTGTGTAGCTCAGCTGTTGCCACATCTACTGAGCAATCTCCAGTTTCAGTTCCCTTCCAAGCTGTTCATTTCCTCCATTTTCTATCTGTTACGTCCACATGTCGATAGAGTCACACATGTGGGTGTATACACAGTGGTAAATGACAGCCCAGTCCATCCCTCCTCCTCCATACCCACTAAACAGGTCTACACTATGTGGGTGGGATATTACATGCTGGTTGATGGAGGCTTCACCTCCCTCTATTTCTAAGCACATACAAACATAACAGACATGCTGGAAGAGCATGTAAAAGGCTGTGGTTGGCAGAACCTCCCCCTAGATAGCCCACACCATGTTTTTGCTCAAAGATAATGGCAGGGCTGGCTTTTGCTACTTACGGGCAGCTTTTTTCTTTCAGTGCTCAGAGCTGCTCAGCTGTTAGTAAATTACCAGCCACTCGTTGTTTCCACAGTGACTCACCTGGTTACCATTAACCTGCCTCAGTAGTCCAGCCTACAGCCAGCCCCTTTTAACCACTTCAATACTGGGCACTTTTACCCCCTTCCTGCCCAGGCCAATTTTCAGGTTTTAGCTCTGTCGCGTTTTGAATGACAATTGCGTGGTCATGCAACACTGTACCAAATACATTTTTTATATTTTTTCCCCCACAAATAGAGCTTTCTTTTGGTGGTATTTGATCACCACTGAGTTTTTTACTTTTTGCGCCACAAATAAAAAAAGACTGAAACGTTTTTCTTTATTTCTGGTATAAACCTTTGTAAATAAGTAAGTTTCCTCATTCACTAATGAGGCTGCACTGATTGGCACTGATGAGGCAGCACTGATGAGGCAGTACTGATGAGAAGGCACTAATGGGCACTGATAATGAGGCACTTATATGCAGCACTGATGGGCACTGATAAGCAGCACTGATGGGCACTGATATGCGGCACTAACATGCAGCACTGATGGGCACGGATAGATGGCACTGGTGGGCGCGTATAGGCAACACTGATAAGCACTGATAAGTGGCACTGACGGGTATTGATAGACGGTGCTGATGGACACTGATGGGTGACACTGATGGGCACTGATGGATGATACTGATAGAGGGCACTGATAGGCAGTACTGATTAGGAGGCGCTGACAGGCATCACTGATGGGTACAGATTGACATCCCTAATTGGCACTTATTGGCATCCCTAATGGGCACTTATTGGCATCCCTGTTAGACTCTAGTGGGCATCCCTGGTGGGCTCTAGTGGGCATACTTAATGGGTCTGCACTGATAATCAATGTGCTGATTATCAGAGCAGACCCCCCCTGTCAGGAGAGCCGCAAATCGGCTCTCCTCTACACGCGCCTTGTCAGCGCGAGTAGAGGAAAAGCCGATAAACGGCACTTCCTGGTTACCATGTGATGAGCTGTGATTGGACACAGCTGATCACATGGTAAAGAGCCTATGCCATAGGCTTTTACCTAGATCGGAGATGCGGTGTGTCAGAACGACACACCACACTACTGATTGCTGCGCTGTGCACCCCCGCGGGCGCACTGGAGGCTTATCCTGCCGGACATCATAATAATACAACCACTTTGCGAATTACAGTATAAACAAAGTTTACCGAATGTTCTGACTAACAAAACAAAATTCATCTCAATTTCTGAAATTCTAATTAAAATTCGAATCGGATTTTACATCGCATTCCATTCGAATTTGAACTGTAAACATACTTCCGAAATCAAAGACTTTCTGTGTTATTAGAGTACCATTTTGAAATAATGCTGTTTTTGTTAAGCCAAAGGTGATTTAAAGAGTCGTTGTAACCATTTGATGAAGATTTTCTTTTGATTGTTCACTTTGCTGCATTTGAATCGAAAAAAAATATCATTTTTATTTCGAGTGATTCGAAATTTTGTCGATTTGAATGTTTCGAAACAAAAAAAATCAGTGAATTCCAAGAAAATTTGAAAATTCCAAATACGAATTCCCAATGCGAATTCTGAATACGAATTGAACGAATCAACCGAATTTAATGAAACAAAATAACTATATTAGCGAATCAAAGCAAAACGAAACAAAACAAATTTTTTCGTCATGCACATGTCTACTAGCCACTCGTACAACGTGCGCCAAATCAGGGGGCCAGGGCCTTAACCACTTGCCATTCGGGCCAATTCTGGCACTCCGCTCCTACAGTAAAAATCATCCTTTTTATTGCTAGAAAATTACTCAGAACCCCCAAACATTATATATGTGTTTTTGACAGAGACCCTAGGGAATAAAATGGTGGTCGTTGCAACCTATTATGTCACATGGTATTTGCGCAGCAAAACAAATTTAATGTGAAAGATGATGTTACGCCAAATAAATAGATACCTAACATATCAAACCAAAGTTTGGTGCCATTACATGAGTGTGCGCAATTTTAGAGCACACTCGCGGAATGGCGCCAAACTTTGGTACTTTAAAATCTCCATAGGTGATGCTTTAAACATTTTTACAGGCTACCTGTTTAGAGTTACAGAGGAGGTCTTGGGATAAAATTGTTGCTCTCGCTCTAGCGCTCACAGTGATACCTCACATGTGGGTGCGACGTACGTATGCGTTTCTGCATGCGAGCACGCGGGGACGGGGGCACTGTAAATGTTTTTTTTTTTTATTGTTTATTTTATTTTCATTTTTTTTATTTTTACACTTTCCCTTTAATTTTTTTTATCACTTCTTTTCCTATTACAAGGAATGTAAACATCCCTTGTAATAGGAATAGGGCATGACAGGTGCTCTTTATTGAGAGATCTGGGGTCAATAAGACCTCACATGTCTCCTCCAGGCTGGAAAGCCTGAGATCAAAAAAACAAAAACAAAACGATCTTGGATTTCCAGCTGAGTACATGGCAGTATTTACAACTGCCAGGCCGGACGTGCCGTCATAACGCCGTGCCTGGGCCTTCGAGAGTCATAGAGACTGCCGTGGACCATCTGGTCACTTGTATTCTCTATGGTGAACTTCTGATGGTGGTGGATTTCTACTCCAGTGCTTCTACCAATTGCCAGTGCGATCAGCGTGCCGGGGAAGGAATCCATCACCGGCAGAAGTTCACCATAGAGAATACCGGTGACCATATGGTTCCCGGCAGTCTCTATGACTCTCGGAGGCCCAGGTGCAACGTTAAGATGCCAATGACGTGAACTGCCGATATGATAGTTCTTACGGTGTAGGAAATCACCGGCTGAAAATATCAATACCAGGATGATGCCTGTAGGAGCAGGCATCATCCCGGTATAACCACTGAAACGGGAGGACGTCCATGTACACCCTCCCAGCGGGAGGTAGTTAAATAAGCTCTGCCCTCACCCAAGATGGCCACGGAGGTCATGCTGGGCCCCAGCGTCCAATTGGACTGCTGAACTCAGTTCCCGTACTGTATTGCTGCTACGGGTGAGGGACACCTACAATGGGGAGTACAGACTGCACCTGCCTACAAACAGACCTTTTATGGGACAAGGGCCATATTCACCCCTTAGTGTTTTGTAGCTAGCTAGAAGCTCCCTAATGGTTTATTACTGCTAAAAGGATGCAGACACTGAAACATTTCTTATTAGAACACTGACCCTGCAGCGGGTGATTATAATGATCCAGACCTTCCCTTTCAGGATCAAGCAAACAGCTATTCCTTCCGAGCTGAGAAAGGTAGGAACCTGCTTAACATTTGTTAAAACCCCTTCAGTGTACTTTAATCCAACCAGAATGGATTTTTTTACCAATAAAAGTGGATTTAGACTTTAAAGTGGAACTTCACTCTCAAAAACATCATCAACATAATTTCTTGGTTTCTTGTCTAGGCAAATGATGTCATACAACCAGGGCTTTTTTTCTAAGACAATAGGTGCAGGAACTCCCCCTTTCTGAGTTACCCCTTGTCTCCGCCCCTACCCACCTCCCAGTGCCCTTAATACAGAATCATATAACAATTGTGATACTAAGTAATTTGTATGGAATTTGTTAATGATAACAAGAAAAGCAGTAAAATAGATCCCATACAGCCAGCAACAATAGATCCCCCCCCCAGAAACAATGAACCACCCGCAAAAAATACCCCCTCCCCAGGCAACAAAAGATCCCCAGCAGCAATAACAGACCTGCTTGCCGCCAGCACCAATAGACTCTCCAACAACAGCAACAATGGATCACCTGCAACAAAATACCCCCTCCCCCAGCAGCAACAACAGATTTCCCTGCAGCCAGCATCACTAGATCCCTCCCAACAACAATTGACCCCCAGCAACATAAGACTCACCCCCAGCAACAGTATATCCCCCACCAGCAACAATAGACATCCTTTGCAACAACAGATTTCCCTGCAGCCAGCATCACTAGATCCCTCCCAGCAACAACTGACCCCCAGCAACATAAGACTCACCCCCAGCCACAGTATATCCCCCACCAGCAACAATAGACATCCTTTGCAACATTAGACCCCACCCCGCAAAAATAGATCCCCTCCAGCAACAATAGAACTCCTGAACTGCCTGCCATTACTTTCAGTACTGGAGATGCTGGACCTGCGTTCCCCCGCATTCCCGCTGAAGAAAAGCCCTGCATACAACCCAGGAGTCTTCAGGAGAGGAAAGGGGGATAAGTAAAGGTTTGGGCATTTCTGGGGCTTGCACAGTGAAAGATTGATTTGTCATGAGAGGGAAGAGCCCGGTGAAGAGTTAATCAATTATTGTACAGTAGCTGGAAACTTTACAGCAAACAAGAAATTTAAAGTGACTATGCAATGTACAGCACAGTGGATAAAGTGGATCAGTGTGGAGTATTTAAAATGATACAGTAAAAACCAACAGCAACTTCCCCAACCTATAACTGGTCTTAACAGCAAGAAGCACATGGAAGGGTGATGCATGTCAAACAACAACAAAAAAAATTCCCAGCTCACTTACCAGCCAACCTGCAACAAACCGAATTCTCCTGTATAATAGTCCTCGTTAAAAACAAGGGTTTAGCTTGCACACGTTTGCAAATACATGCGTAAGCTGCAGAGACCACGACAAGCCGCCCCAGTGTTATCTGCAGTCCTAACTCTATAACTTTTGAGAGCCTCCATAGTAGGAGCACATATATAATCATGGGTAGATTAAGGGCAGCTGTACCTGGAGGGAGCCCACCCCTTCTTAAAACCCCTTCGTGCCAACCGTACGCAAAAATGCAGCCTCGGCTTGAAGGGGTTCTACTGGGGTGATGCCTGCAGCTGCACACATCACCCCGGTACCGTTTTTTTAGACGTCATGACATCACTTCTGGTTTACAGAAGACTTAAAGGTGCCACATTTTTAAAAAAAATTACAGTATTCAAAACAGCCAAACTTGGCATTTTGAATACTTTTAAGTGCAAAGGAGGGATTTGGGGTCTTATAGATCCCAGATCCCTCCATGAAGACTACCTGTCACTGCCTATTACTGTTAGAAGGGATGTTTACATTCCTTTTAACAGCAATAAAAGTGATCAGAATTTTTATTTTTCAAAGGGACAGTGTAAAAAAACAAAAAAACAAAAAAAACAAAATAAAGAAGAAAAAAAAAAGTAAAGCACCCCATCCCTCTGTGCTTACATAGCTGGTGGGGCTGGGTAGGGGTGAGGCTGTGTTATGTGCAGGGGGGCTGTGTAATATGAAGAGGAGGCTGTGTTAAATGCAGGGGGGGCTGTGTAACGTAAAGGGGTCCAGAGGTGCGGGGGCTGTGTAATGTAAAGGGGTCCAGAGGTGCGGGGGCTGTGTAATGTAAAGGGGTCCAGAGGTGTGGCGGCTGTGTAATGTAAAGTGGTCCAGAGGCGGGGGGGCTTTGTAGTGTAAAGGGGTCCAGAAATGCAGGGGCTGTGTAATGTAAAGGAGTATAGAGATGCGGGGGCTGTGTAATGCAAAGGGGTCCAGAGGTCCGGGGGCTGTGAAACGTAAAGGGGTCCAGAGGTACGGGGGCTGTGTAATGTTATCTTCATTTATTAGCAGGCGAATGCGGCCCTCTATGCATTCACATACATTGAATCCGGCCCTTAAGTGTAAAAAGGTTGCTGACCCCTGCATCAGTGGGAGGAGCTTCTAATCCTTTTCTGTGGTCACATGTTTAAAAAAAAAAATAGCCTTCGGAATACAGAGGACCACAGATCCCTCCATAAAGAGTCACTGATTATTACTGCACAGGGGATGCTTACATTCCTACTGACAGCAATAAAAGTGATCCGAATTTGTTTCTCAAAGGGACAGTGTAAAAATAAAAAAAAAGAAAAGAAAATGAATAATAATAAATAAAAAAATTAAAAGCGCCCCATCCCTCCCAGCTCATGCGCAGAAGCCAACGCATACGTAAGTCGCGACCCCAAATGTAAACGGTGTTCAAACCACACATGTGAGGTATCACTGCGATTGTTAGAGGGAGAGCAATAATTATAGCCAAGACTTTCTCTGTTACTCTAAACAGGTAACCTGTAGAAATTTTTAAAGCGATGCCTATGGAGATTTTTAAGTACCGTAGTTTGTCGCCATTCCACAAGTGTGTGCAATTTTAAAGCATTAAATGTTAGTTATCTATTTACTAGACGTAGCATCATCTTTCACATTATACAATAAAATTGGGCTCACTTTACTGTTTCGTTTTTTTTTTTAATTCATGATAGTGTATATTGTCCATAATATTGCAAGGATTGCCATTTTATTCTCTAGGGTCTCTGCTAATATATATATATATAAAATGTTTGGGGGTTCTAAGTAATTTTATAGAAAAAATACGGATTTTAACTTGTAAGCAACAAATGTCAGAAAAAGGCTTAGGCAGGAAGGGGTTAAAGGGACAGGGGGGCACTGGACATCCAGCAAATAGCACAATGGCACCAAAGGTGTCCAGTGCGCCCCTCACCAAATAACCAACAGTACAACCTATAACTGGCCTTAACAGTAAGGAGCACATGGAAGGGCAACGCATGTCAAATGCATTTTAAATTATACAGTTACAGTTATTATATTATACAGTATATATCTTTATATAAATAATAATAATAATATATATAATTGAAAAAATATAAATAAATGAATAAATATCTCTCTCTCTCTCTCTATATAAATATATATATATACAGTATCTCACAAAAGTGAGTACACCCCTCACATTTTTGTAAATATTTTATTCTATCTTTTCATGTGACAACACTGAAGGAATGACACTTTGCTACAATGTAAAGTAGTGAGTGTACAGCTTGTATAACAGTGTAAATTTGCTGTCCCCTCAAAATAACTCAACACACAGCCATTAATGTCTAAACCGCCGGCAACAAAAGTGAGTACACCCCTAAGGCCCGGTTCACACAGGGGCGACTTGCGATCCGACTTGAGTCGCCTCAAGTCGCCCCAGGTCGCTTGACACAAGAAATCCCATTGAAGTGAATGGGAGCTGTCTTAATGTACACTACTGAAGTTGCTCCGACTTCAAGGTGACTTCAGAAGAGATTCCTGTACTACTTGGAGGCGACTTCTATCCGACTTGTGCCCATAGAATTCAATGGAAGCTGCTTCCAAGTCGGATCCCCCATCTAAACATAAGCGACTTCACAGTGAAAAGAATAGAATCTTCTCTGATTGGCCACAGCAAAATTGCCTGGCATGAAGTCGTGTTGTAAGTCGCCTCAAGTCACGCTATAAGTTGCCCAAAGTCGCGCTGAAGTTGCTTTCAAATCGCCTAGCAACGTCGCCCCACAAGTTGGATTGCCCCTGTGTGAACCGGCCCTTAGTGAAAATGTCAAAATTGGGCCCAATTAGCCATTTTCCCTCCCCGGAGTCATGTGACCTATTAGTGTTACAAGGTCTCAGGTGGGAATGGGGAGCAGGTGTGTTAAATTTGGTGTTATCGCTCTCACTCTCTCATACTGGCCACTGGAAGTTCAACAAGGCACCTCATGGCAAAGAACTCTATGAGGATCTGAAAAAAAGAATTGTTGCTCTACATAAAGATGGCCTAGGCTATAAGAAGATTGCCAAGACCCTGAAACTGAGCTGCATCACGGTGGCCAAGACCATACAGTGGTTTAACAGAAGTTCCACTCACAACAGGCCTCACCATGGTCGACCAAAGAGGTTGAGTACACGTGCTCAGCGTCATATCCAGAGGTTGTCTTTGGTAAATAGACGTATGAGTGCTGCCAGCATTGCTGCAGAGGTTGAAGGGGTGGGGGGTCAGCCTGTCAGTGCTCAGACCATACGCCGCACACTGCATCAAATTGGTCTGCATGGCTGTTGTTCCAGAAGGAAGCCACTTCTAAAGATGATGCACAAGAAAGCCTGCAAACAGCTTGCTGAAGTCAAGCAGACTAAGGACATGGATTACTGGAACCATGTCCTGTGGTTTGATGACCAAGATAAACTTATTTGGTTCAGATGGTGTCAAGCGTGTGTGGCAGCAAACAGGTGAGGAGTACAAAGACAAGTGTGTCTTGCCTACAGTCAAGCATGGTGGTGGGAGTGTCATGGTCTGGGGCTGCATGGGTGCTGCCGGCACTGGGCAGCTACAGTTCATTGAACCGTGGATGCCAACATGTACTGTGACATACTGAAGCAGAGCATGATCCCCTCTCTTCAGAGACTGGGCCGCAGGGCAGTATTCCAACATGATAACGACCCTAAACACACCTCCAAGATGACCACTGCCTTGCTAAAGAAGCTGAGGGTAAAGGTGATGAACTGGCCAAGCATCTCCAGACCTAAACCCTATTGAGAATCTGTGGGGCATCCTCAAATGGAAGGTGGAGGAGCGCATGGTCTCTAACATCCACCAGCTTTGCGATGTCATCATGGAGGAGGGGAAGAGAACTCCAGTGCCAACCTGTGAAGCTCTGGTGAACTCCATGCCCAAGAGGGTTAAGGCAGTGCTGGAAAATAATGGTGGCCTCACAAAATATTGACACTTTGGGCCCAATTTTGACATTTTCACTTAGGGGTGTACTCACTTTTGTTGCCAGCGGTTTAGGCATTAATGGCTGTGTGTTGAGTTATTTTGAGGGGACAGCAAATTTACACTGTTATACAAGCTGTACACTCACTACTTTACATTGTAGCAAAGTGTCATTTCTTCAGTGTTGTCACATGAAAAGATAGAATAAAATATTTACAAAAATGTGAGGGGTGTACTTACTTTTGTGAGATACTGTATATATATATATATATATATATATATATATAGCACTATGAGCAGAAGCAGGATTCATAAAACTTTTCCTTGTTGTTCTCATTAATGTGACTTATTCTTTTAAGAGATCTTAAACATTTTAACAAGATAAGAGTCTTCCTGTAAAAATAGATATTCCACTTTCTAAGCAGTTCAGTGAAAATCCCCTAAGATTCAGCACTACCACTTCAGCCAAAATATGATGAAATAATAGCCGCGTGGAATAATTTCTCCTTTCTACAGGGAGAAGAGGGCACGGGCAAAGTCCCATGGTGTAACCATTGCAAACAAACTGCGCAGAAGAGCCGAGAGATCCCCAGAAATCAGAACATCACTTTAACCACTTCCATGTTACTTTGTTCTGTGTGTTAAAGGGAAAGTTGAGTCTATGAAATGTTTCTTTTTAGATATACCGTACAGTACATTTAAAGATATCAGCTTGCATATAATGTTATAAGTGGTTTAACCACATCAGCCCCGGAAGGATTTCACACTTTAGGACCAGAGCACTTTTTGCGATTCGGCGCTGCGTCGCTTTAACTGAGAATTGCGCGGTCGTGCGACGTTGTACCCAAACGAAATTTGCGTCCTTTTTTCCCCACAAATAGAGCTTTCTTTTGGTGGTATTTGATCGCCCCTGCGTCATTTCTGATCGCCGCTATAAACAAAAGAAGAGCGACAATTTTACAAAAAGACCCAAATGTATTACTTTTTGATAAAATACAAATAAAAAAAAAAAATATAAAAAAAAACATTTTTTTTCATCGGTTTTGGCCGATTTATATTCTTCCTCATATTTTTGGTAAAAAAAAATTGCAATCGGCGTTTATTGATTGGTTTGCGCAAAAGTTGCAGCGTTTACGGATGATGAGAATTCATTTCTGGGGTTTTTATTTATTTTATTTTTTTTACTAGTAATGGCGGCGATCTGCGATTTTTAGCAGTACTGCGATATTTCAGCGGACGTGTCGGACCATTTTGACACTTTTTTGGGACCATTGGCATTTATACAGCGATCAGTGCTATAAAAATGCACTGATTACTGTGTAAATGCAATTGGCAGTGAAGGGGTTAACCTGCAGGGGGCGCTCTAAGGGTTAACTGTGTTCCCTGGGCGTGTTCTAACTGTGTGTGGGCTGCCCTAGCAGGGGAAGGGAAGTGATCACAGCTTCCATATAGAGGAAGGCTGTGATCACAGCCCTTCCCCCTCTCACAGAACGGAGGTCCGTGTTTACTTACACGGACCTCCATTCTTTCAGTGCGGGGGGGGCATCGTGGGTAGCCGGCGGCGATCGAGTCCGCCGCACCCGCTCCCTGGCTCCCCCTGAACACAGTGAGCGTGCGGACGTGCCTTCGGCGGCGCGCGCTCACAATGCTTGTTATCATGGCCGCCGTCCTGTGACGGCGGTTCACGATAACGAACCACCTTGTCGCCGTCACGCTGCGGTGGGTGGTCGGCAAGTGGTTAAGATGCAGATATTTATACACAGTATCTCACAAAAGTAAGTACACCCCTCCCATTTTTGTAAATATTTTATTCTATCTTTTCATGTGACAACACTGAAGAAATGACACTTTGCTACAATGTAATGTAGTGAGTGTACAGCTTGTATAACAGTGCAAATTTGCTGTCCCCTCAAAATAACTCAACACACAGCCATTAATGTCTAAACTGCTGGCAACAAAAGTGAGTACACCCCTAAGTGAAAATGTCTAAATTGGGCCTAATTAGCCATTTTTCCTCCCCGGTGTCATGTGACCCATTATTGTTACAAGGTCTCAGGTGTGAATGGGGAGCAGGTGTGTTAAATTTGGTGTTACCACTCTCACTCTCTCATACTGGTCACTGGAAGTTCAACATGGCACCTCATGGCAAAGAACTCTCTGAGGATCTGAAAGAAATAATTATTCTACATAAAGATGGCCTAGGGCTAGGCTATAAGAAGATTGCCAAGACCCTGAAACTGAGCTGCGGCACGGTGGCCAAGACCATACAGCGGTTTAACCACTTCAGCCCTGGAAGGATGTCGCACATTAGGACCAGACCACTTTTTGAGGCTCGGCACTGCGTCGCTTTAACTGACAATTGCGTGCCTCCTCTGCGTCATTTCTGATCACCGCTATAAACAAAAAAGAGCGACAATTTTGCAAAAAAAACAATATTTCTTACTTTTTGCTATAGTACATATCCAAAAAAAGAATTATAAAAAAATAAATTTATTCATCAGTTTTGGCCGATATATATTCTTCCACATATTTGTGGTAAAAAAATTGCAATAGCATTTATTGATTGGCTTGCGCAAAAGTTGCCGCGTTTACAAACCATGAGAATTCATTTATGGCGTTTATGAATATAACAGTTTTAGCACTGGGCATGGGTGTTAAGTGAGCTTTGCAATGAGCGTTGTTTTTCAATGGATTTTGGGCTGCTTTCACACTGATGCACAAGTGGGTTACCTGCATTGAGCCATAGACTTTAGACTGATATCTTTTCCTGAACACTATGTTTATGTTTAACTATATGAGTAGCAAACTTCTTGATGTTTATGCAATGTACACTTTGAGGGCACACGGGGCGATCTGACTTCAGGGGTGACTTTGCTAGGAGATTTGACCGCTACTTCAAGGCGACTTCAGCGCGACTTTGGGCGACTTACAACGCGACCTGAAGCGACCTCCATGCCAGGCGACTTTGCCTGTAGCCAATCAGAGAGGGAGGGGGGTTGCCTTCAAAAATGATTTTCTTTTTCCTGTAAAGTCGCTTCAATATACACCCTGTTCCAAATTATTATGCCAATGATATTTTTCTCATTTACCTAAATAATTGATGTAAACAACAGTTAGCATAATATAATATAAAATATAATAATAAAAATATAATATATAAAAATAATATAAAAAGAGTACAATTCAAATTTTATTCGAACCTCCTAATGATAACAGTATTTTTTTTCAAAATAAAAAACTTACAATGCGCTGTTCCAAATTATTACGCACAGTAAATTTTAAAACACTTTATAGGTTGCAAAGAACTGAAAATTGTCATTTGTTGTGTTTGCAGCATATTTACTGAAATCAAAAGCTATTTCAATCAAACTTTGAAAAACATTTTAACTTTTTAAACATTTTAGCAGGTCACGTTACATTTTAACATAGGACCCCTTATTTGATAGCAGCTTCACAAGTCTTGCATCCATTGAACTTGTGAGTTTTTGGAGAGTTTCTGCTTGAATTTGTTTGCAAGATGTCAGAATCGCCTCCCAGAGCTGCTGTTTGGATGTAAACTGCCTCCCACCCTCATAGATCTTTTGCTTGAGGATGCTCCAAAGGTTCTCAATAGGATTGAAGTCAGGGGAGGATGGAGGCCACACCATGACTTTCTCTGCTTTTATCCCCATAGCAGCCATTGATGCAGAGGTATTCTTTGCAGCATGAGATGGTGCATTGTGATGCATGAAGATGATTTTATTACGGAAAGCATAGTTCTTCCTTCTGTACCAGGGAAGGAAGTGGTCAGTCAGGAACTCCACATACTTTGCAGAGGTCATCTTTACACCTTCGGGGACCCTAAAGGGGCCTACCAGCTCTCTTCCCAAGATTCCGGCCCAAAACATGACTCACCACCGCCTTGCTGACGTTGCAGCCTTGTTCGAACAGGGTGGCCGTCCACCAACCATCCACTACTCCATCCATCTGGACCATCCAGGGTTGCACAGCAATCATCAGTGAACAGGACTGTTAGAAAATTAGTCTTCATGTATTTTTCTGCCCAATGCAGCTGTTTCTGCTTGTGAGCATTGGTTAGTGGTGGCTGAATGGAAGGTTTATGCACAGCTGCAAGACTCTGGAGGACTATACACCTTGATGTCCGTGGGACTCCAGAGGCACCAACAGCTTCAAATATCTGTTTGCTGCTATGTAATGGTGTTTTAGCAGCTGCTCTCTTGATCCAATGCATGGATCTGGCAGAAATCTTCCTCAATTTGCCTTTATCTGCACAAACCCGTCTGTGCTCTGAGTCACAAATCTCTTAATAGTGCGATGATCACACTTACGTTTTCGTGAAATATCGAATGTTTTCATACTTCATCCAAGGCATTGAACTATTTCACTCTTTTCGTCAGCAGAGAAATCCTTTTTCTTCCCCATATTGCTTGAAAATGGTGCTCTGTTTAATAATGTGGAATACCCTCCTGTAGTAGTTTTTCCTTTAATTGGGCTCCCCTGGCAATCTAATTGTCCGAGAATTGTTTTCAGTGATCAAAAGAGCCCTGACATACAATGCCATCCATGAGTTAAACTGAAAAACAAAATATTTAATCTTTGTGACACTTAAATAGAATTTGCTTAATAATTTGGACCGGTGTAGATGGGGGATCTGACTTGGAGGCGACTTCCATTGAATTCTATAGGCACAAGTCGGATAGAAGTTGCCTGAAGTAGTACAGGAACCTTTTCTGAAGTCGCCTTGAAGTCTGAGAGACTTCAGTAGTGTACATAAAGACGGCTCCCATTCACTTCAATGGGACTTCTTATGTCAAGCGACCTGGGGCGACTTGAGGCGACTCAAGTCGGATCGCAAGTTGCCCCTGTGTGAACCGGTCCTTATAGCTACATCCATTTTTTTGTGTTCTCTACATCCATTTTTTTGTGTTCTCTACATCCATTTCTTTTCATGTTCTCTTTAGCCTGGGTCAGGGCCGGTGCAAGGATTTTTGTCCACACAGGCGAAGGTGCATTTTGGTGCCCCCCCCCATCCTACAACCACCTTCTTTCCCCTCCACAATACATCCCCCCACCCTCATATGGTAACCCATCTACGGCTAACCACACACTATACAATCTGATTGTACAATCCTCTTAGATTTATTAACTCCAGCTAACACTTTAACCGGTTACAGCAACAGTTTTTTTTTCCTTTTGGGATAAAGGTTTTACATAAATTAAAGCCGATCATTCTAAGCACCCTGTTGGTGGTAAAGGGTTTATCTCTTTCCTCTAACTGCTACATCTGCAGGATAGGTTGTTCTGTTAAATAAACAACAGGGCCACCAGAGAGAAGTATACAGGGCCACCAGAGAGCAGTATACAGGGCCACCAGTGAGCAGTACACAGGGCCACCAGTGAGCAGTATACAGGGCCACCAGGGAGCAGTATACAGGGCCACCAGTGAGCAGTATACAGGGCCACCAGTGAGCAGTATACAGGGCCACCAGTGAGCAGTATATAGAGCCACCAGAGAGCAGTATACAGGGCCACCAGGGAGCAGTATACAGGGCCACCAGAGAGCAGTATACAGGGCCACCAGGGAGCAGTATACAGGGCCACCAGTGAGCAGTATACAGGGCCACCAGGGAGCAGTATACAGGGCCACCAGTGAGCAGTATACAGGGCCACCAGAAAGCAGTATACAGGGCCACCAGTGAGCAGTATACAGGGCCACCAGAGAGCAGTATACAGGGCCACCAGTGAGCAGTATATAGGGCCACCAGAGAGCAGTATACAGGGCCACCAGGGAGCAGTATACAGGGCCACCAGAGAGCAGTATACAGGGCCACCAGAGAGCAGTATACAGGGCCACCAGTGAGCAGTATACAGGGCCACCAGTGAGCAGTATACAGGGCCACCAGTGAGCAGTATACAGGCCTGGGTGTATGTGCAGGATGGGATTCCTTTGGTGCGGGCACTTGGCCAACTTCATGAGATTTCCTAGCATGGGGGGATGCCCCCCACCCCCCGCTGATTCTTTCCTAAATGTACATAATATAACTGGGTATTTACTGTACATTTAGAGGGAAAGTTGATTCAGGGAAAATCTCGGGGGTTCAGGAAGGAATTTTTTCCCCTGCTGTAGCAAATTGGACGCTTTGCTGGGGGTTTTCGTCTTCCTCTGGATCAACTATGGGTATAGGATTGTGTGATTTTTTTTTTTTTTTTTTATTGGTTGAACTAGATGGACTTGTGTCTTTTTTCAACCTGACTAACTATGTAACTATGTAACTATATGTATCTCACTGGGATCTAGCCCCGCTGGGCCATTTACATAAGGGACTTCTCTTATGTTTATCTCCCAACAGGACACCTCTGTATGGACGATATATTCCTATAATAGGGATTTCTCCCCTCCCTAACATCACAGGTCTCCACTTGTGGATTTCCAGCCTGGGGTTATTATCTGACTGGCATCTTTTTATATCCCCCTCAGCTCCGGGATGTTTACCCCCCCTTCATGACCAGGCCATTTTTTTTGCGATACAGCACTGCGTTAATTCAGCTGATAATTGCTTGGTCATGCCACACTGTATCCAAATAAAATTGATGTCCTTGATAGAGCCTTCTTTTGGTGGTATTTGATCACCTTTTATTTTTTATGTTATAAACAAAAAAAGGCCCACAATTTTCAAAAAAAACCCCAATATTTTTTTACTTTTTGCTATAAAACACTTCCAATAAAAAAATGTAAAAAATCTAATTTCTTCATCAATTTAGGCCAATATGTATTCTGCTACATGTTTTTGTTAAAAAAAATCCCAATAAGCGTATATTGATTGGTTTGCACAAAAGCATTTTTTACTACTAATGGCGGTGATCAGAGACTTATAGTGGGACTGCGACATTGTGGCATACAAATCGGACATTAACGGACCCTTTTGACACTTTTCTGGAAACCAGTGACTCTAATACAGTGATCAGTGATAAAAAAATGCACTGTCACTGTACTAATGATACTTTAGCTCCAGTGACCACCCAGGGAGATTTCTGTGTGTGCTATTTATCATCTAGGCCAGTGGTTCTCAACCTTGTCCTCAAGTGCCTCCAACAGGCCATGTTTTGGGAATTTCTCTTAGGTAAAATAGCTGTCCAAAATACCAAGCCATAGACTCTGATTTAAAGCATCTGTGCAAGATAAAGGAAAACCTGCAAACATGGCCTGTTGGGGGTACTTGAGGAGAGGGTTGAGAACCACTGATCTAGGCAACATGCTATTTTAATGGATGCAACTTTTCTAGTTCAACGTTTTTATTGTGAAATACAAAGTGGCCATATGGCCAAACAAACATGCAGACTTTTACAAAAATATAAAAGTACAATAAGAGTTTAAATCACATTAAACAGTAGTGGTCTCATGGCTTTGGGTCAGCATCAACCTAATGCATTATACAGAGTGGCAGGTTGTAAGGGTGTTAGAGTTGACATGTTGCTTATAGAGCTTAGGCAATTGAGTTTGCGCATGCTGGATATGTATGTAATCTGGGGAGAGCTAATGTCAGACAATGGAATCATGAGATCATATGGTGTAAAAGTTTGCATTCAGGAGACTAAAAGAAAAATTAAGGGATCAGACCAAGGGTTAAGAAAAGCAAGAAAGGAGAGGGGGGTAGAGGTGAAAAATAGAAAGGAGTGTTACCGGGGCGTAGGTAATTTTAT
>BLSH010291684.1:1420607-1440496 GCA_018402905.1 Glandirana rugosa | reverse complement strand
ACAGCTGAGAGATGTAGATGCTGGGGACGAAACTCAGTTTCTGTAGTGAAGTCATGGGAGAAGTAGGTTGGTGTCAAAATCTGTAGGAAGAACATGGAAGACCTCACTGCTACTCTCCACAACAAAGAGGAGATCTTTCGAGAGACCTGGAGCACTTTATCTTTACAGATGCCTACCTCGCAGAGATTCCGCACTAGAGGCTTCGCTGGGTGATGTCGTGGGGGGCCCGGGCATGGGGCACGCGGATATCAGTTTCTCTTTTATATTTTTGATGCTTCCATATGTCCTCTTCAAATCTCCTGCTTCCTAGCCTTATGGGGCCCCTTCCCTTTCACATCCCCCCCCCCCCCCCTTTTCCCCTTCCCCTCCCTTTTTTTTTTTTTCCGATCTCTTCTCTCCCTTTTCCTCTCTTTCTTATCAATACTCATGGCATCGACTTCTACATCCTACCCTGGATGTTTCCTGCACATAGTTCCACATTTCTGGTCTACAAGGTAGTTGGTCTGCGTCCATTTTCAGTCTGATAGGTAGTCCACGACTTTGCCCTGTTGTCAAGCTTCGTGTACACCTAGTTTTTTATTATAAGAATGTCAGCTCGACACGGATAGACGTGGATGCTTTCTCCTTGGAATGACCAGCCAGACATACGACTCCTTACTCTTAACTTTATAAATGTTTTTTCTACCTTTTTCTAATTTTTTTTCTATATAATACTGAGAAATGTAATTATCCTTCTTGCTATGGGTTTTGGCAAAAGCTCTGAATGACAGGATGCTCAGATTCTGTCTCTGGAACACCGTTCCAGTCTTGGCTATCGACAACCCAGCTAATGCAAGATCTATGTTTCCGCATCAAAAATAGCTCTTGCTTGTGCAGTTGCCTGTACCATGTTACCTTTTGTGATAAATAAAGGAATTACAAAAAAAAAAAAATCTGTAGGAAGAAAATGACGTACCCAGGGCTGCCATATTCGATCAAATTTAGGAATAGTATCTTGAATTGTGGCCTCAATCTTGGCGTGAATCATAGCCTTGGTGATTCTAGGTTTGGTCTCTGGGATAGGCAGAGAGGGAGTTTTCCAAGCCTTAGCAATAGTTTGCTTTGCGGCTGTTGGATGCAACTTTTCTAAATACAAAATGACAGTAATATGTTTATAACTTTTGTGCACAATGTAATTTTACTCTTTTCATCTATGTGAGAAATATGCGGCATTAAGGGCGTGCCACCATCCTATAATAATTGAAACCAAATTTATGGGATAATCCCATGTGGAAAATTGGACTTTATGGGCACACACAAGACCAACTGGATTTGATAAAATATAAAATTTTATTGTATTGAATACAATAGGACACATACAAAAGAGGAGATAAAAAATATATAATGGACACCAGGTTCCTACATCCAAGGTGGTTTTAAAAAAACCCTACTAGAATGGGGAACCTGTGGGATATCATATACAAGTTAGGTTGACTCATATATTCATCCCTGCGACTGTGGGGGTCACGACCACTACAAGTAACCATACAATATTGCGGGGAATTGGTAAAAGTGATGATGTGTATCTTTGAAGAAATGTACTTGTTATAAGATGTTCTAACATATACTCTCTGTGTAGAGCCTGCTAAGAATAGTCCAGAAGAAGCTTACTGCGAAACGCATCGACTATTCATGTTTGCTCATATACATGTAGTTTTGGTACTATGTATCCTGGTTGTCACATGAGCATAACCTAACTTGTATATGATATCCCACAGGTTCCCCATTCTAGTAGGGGTTTTTTAAAACCGCCTTGGATGTAGGAACCTGGTGTCCATTATATATTTTTTATCTCCTCTTTTGTATGTGTCCTATTCAATATAATAAAATTTTATATTTTATCAAATCCAGTTGGTCTTGTGTGTGCCCATAAAGTCCAATTTTCCACATGGGATTATCCCATAAATTTGGTTTCAATTATTATAGGACTGTGGCACGCCCTTAATGCCGCATATTTATCAAATCCAGTTGGTCTTGTGTGTGCCCATAAAGTCCAATTTTCCACATGGGATTATCCCATCACTTTGGTTTCATCTATGTAGTGAATCCCGTTTCTTCCCTCTATTGTGTCCTGAGGAAGCGGACCAGTGGAGCGCGTTGATGCACAGGGGCTCATTCACTTTATATTGTTTAACATCAACACTGTAAAATTGCTGGCTTATTCTGGCCATTTATGTATATAAACACATATGTTTTTATTGATGCATGTCTCTACATTCTTTTTATAATTTGTCTCTGTATGATATTTACAGATGTGGCAATGGAGTGGTCTTTTTTTTCTGAGCCATGATTGGACCGTTCATTCACTTGTATGGAGTGGCAGATCTAAACAGACTTGTGCCCACCACCAGTCCCCAAAAAAAAAAAAAAGATCCTTCCCCCTCTGAGCAGTTCAAGGGCCCATAATGTAGAGAGGGGGCTGTGTTTATGTCTGCTCTGTATATGTGGAGCCGATAGGGACTTGTCATCCACCCGCTCTGCTCTGCTCAACAGGGGATCAGTGGACAGATCCCCCACTGAGCAGGCGTTTTCTGCCCCATGTAAAAGGGGCCATATAGGGGCTCAGGCCAGTAAGGGCTTGTTTACATTACAGTGTGGCCCGTGACCGGTTACTAACTTATTTGGCCCTCACTCTTCAAAAGGTTGAGCACTCCAGCTCTGGAAGATCTCTCATGTTCCGTGGAATCATGATTGAGATCATCTGCTCTAGAGCAAAACAGCTGCCATTAAGAAACTTCGGGGTTAGCTGTGGCATGCTAAAGAGAATATACACAAAAAAGGATTGCTTTATGTTCTCTGTCCATGCCAGCTAACCCTTAAGCATCTTAAGAATGGTTGCTTAGTCCCGCAGAGATGCTTGGAGGCTGGTAAGTAAGTAGCTGAGGTGGAAGATGCTAGTGTAGGCTAGCTCAGAAGGGGATGAAGAATAGAGAATATTCTTTCTTTCTCCCTTCCTTTCCTTCCTTCCTTCTTTCCTTTCTTTCCTTCCTTTCTTCCTTTCCTTTTTTCCTTCCTTCCCTTTAGAGATAATTTAGAGTGTTTTTTGCCATAGTATTGGTGGCAAAGAAGTCCCTTATATTCACTACCCCTACATCCGTCCTCCTTAACCCCACCTTATCTACTGTCTACTAAAATCACTATTTTTCTGTTCTCCTCACTCTTCTCTTGTACTTTCTCTCCCATCATGTCATTATGTCTTTATTTAGTACATTTTTTTAATATAAAGTTTATTTATGTTTCAATACAAACACAGTACAAGCAGTGGTACATTCCTTCAGAGACATAGGCCTTAATATTAAAAAATATGGATTATATACAATATGCATCATGACACTGATATCCAGAGGTTTGAAAAATTGAAAAATGCATAAAGGTTTCAGTAGACATCGTTCCCATAAGGACAGCGAGTTGTGACTCAGTAAATCAGGATAGGCCACAGAAGAGTTAGATGGGGGGGGGGACAGGGTAGGAAAGGGCCAAAGGACTGTACAGTCAATTATGTTCAAGGTAAGACCATCCCTGTATCAGTGGGTACAGCTATCACCCATCTTTTCACATTTAGGTTGCTCCGTATCCTATTCTAGAGCCAGCCGATGCCTGCGCACCCATGTAGCCCAAATTCTCCCAAACTTTTTTTGGGCAGTTCCAACCTAGATACGTCAATTTATATAAGGGCAGCGCTGAGTCAATCAGGGTCTGCCACTGTTGTATCGTCGGGGGAAGGGGCTTGTTCCACTGCAGGAAGAAGGCTTTATGTGCATAGAAGACCGTGTAGAAGACAAACAGTTGGGGTGCTTCCAAAGTATCACCTATGCCAAGCAATAGGGGTATTGGGTCGCAGGGAACCCTTAAGCGGCCCGTGGAGTTAATAACCTCGATTACTTCCCTCCAGAAGGGCTGTAGCCTTGGGCACGACCATACAACATGGAAAAAGTAGACTCCATCTAGGTTGCACCTATGACATGCCGAGCTTCGACCAAGGTATAATCTAGTTAGTTTGTCTGGGGAATAATAAACCCGACGCAGAAACTTCGGTTGAGTGAATCTATCCCTTGCTGAGATCATTGCTGAACACCCTCCTCCCAGTCATCGTCGGCCATTTCAATAATATCCCTCTGCCACGCCGAGAACAGCTGGGATACTTTGGATGTATCAAACCCTATCAGTGTATCATACACAGGGGTCTGTTCTCCTCCGATGCTCCCAATAGAGCCTCAGCAGGCATGACCTCCAGAGCTATAGGTTGGGGAAATTGGGCCTGGAATGCATGGTGTAATTGTAGGTACCTGAACAACATATGATTAGGCAAGGCCCGCACTCTTTTAAGGTCATCAAAGCTAAGCAGTCCACCATTTGTCACTATGACTCCCAAGGTTTTTAGTCCAAATCTGGCCCACAAGGCTGGGTCAGGGATGGACAGAAAGTGTCGGAGTGTTGGGTTGCCCCACAGTGGAGTGCCTGGGGACCAGGTGTTGGGCTTAGCCATCTTGATCCGGACAGTGTCCCAAACCCTCAAGGTGGTCCGCATTGGATAGGTGATAGAGGGGTTAGATCGGAGTCCCTGGTGGATCAGGTTCCTTAGTTCAGCATAGGATCCCAGCAGTGCCGCCTCCAATGTGGAAGCGGGGTTGGTCGATTCCTCCACTAGCCACCAACGGACTGTGACTAGAACTGCCGCCCAATAATATTTGATAACGCATGGCAAGGCTAGGCTCCCCAATGTGATGGGAAGTTGCAGGGTGCCTCCATTCCAGACAAAGGAGGAGATAAGGCTGTCCAATTTGGTGAAAAAGGTATTGGGTATACAGTATGTATCGGGGTTTGTCTAAACAGATATGGGAATTTAAGCAGATTGGACATTTTAACCCTACCTACCAGGGAAAGGGGTAGGTTCCGCCAAGCAGCATATTTTCAAGTCAGGGAGGAAATCACCGGAGTCAGGTTAAGGGCAATATACTGCGAAGGATCCCTATGGATCACCACACCAAGGTAGGTGAACTGCAAGACCATTTGGATTGGTGTGTTGTGTACACGAGGGGTTGCTTGTGGATGGAGCAGAAAGAGTATGGACTTCCCCTAGTTGATACAGATTCCAGAGTACCAGCTAAATGTGTCAATGATGGACAGGGCTTCTCCCGTGAGTTGTTATCATTTCTACAGTACAGTAGGGTATCATCGGCATATAGGGAGATTTTCTCCTGTAAATGCCCTATCATGATCCGCCTGACCATTAATGAGGAACTCAAGAGAATCGCCATAGGCTCAATAGCCAGAGAAAATAGGGCTGGGGACAAAGGGCAGCCCTTTCTCGTGCCTATGTAGAGGTCAAATGGTGGGGAGAGGATCGATCCCGTGCGGACTCTAGCCATTGGAGACCTATACAGAGCCTGCACCCTGGATATAAATTTAGGGCCGAAGCCAAAACGGGTAGGACCTCCCAGAGATTATTCCATTCCACGGAATCGAAAGCCTTTTCCACGTCTAGGGAGTCCACTACATCATTTGGAGTGATTGATTCCGTCGAGGCAAGTACCGTGTACAACCTCCTGAGGTTTATGTCCGTCCCCTTCCCCAGGATAATGCCCGACTGATCATCATGCACTAAGTTAAGAATTATGTAATTTAACCTCCTGGCTAGCACCTTGGCAAGTATCTTGGCATCGGTGTTCATCAGGGATATAGGGCGGTAAGAGGCGCAGAGCTCTGGGTCCTTCCCTGGCTTAGGAATCACTACAATCACTACAATAACCTCCCCCTGCCATAGAAGCAGGAAGGGTAATCTCCTCCAGGGCGTGGGATAGCATTTCATGCAACTTAGGCACCTGCTGCTCCCCATACTGTTTATAAAATTTGGGGGGTAATAGGACTATCTAGACGCTCTTGGGCCAAAGCAGACAATACAGGAAATGTTATTTGGTCCAGGAAGGACTCTAGTTCAGAGGGGGAGTAATTCGCCCTAGAGGAATATAAAGTACTGTAGTACGAGGCGAAGCACGCATTGATAGCGGCAGGGTCAACCTGAATCATCTCTTATACGCAGAATGTTAGCTACTAGTGATGGGCCGAACACCCCCCGGTTCGGTTTGCACCAGAACATGCGAACAGGAAAAGAATTGGTGTGAACATTCTAACACCGTTAAAGTCTATGGGACCTGAACATGAAAAATCAAAAGTGCTCATTTTAAAGGCTTAAATGCAAGTTATTGCCATAAAAAGTGTATGGGGACCCGGGTCCTGCCCTAGGGGACATCAATGCAAAAAAAGTTTTTAAATCAATAGTTTTTTCAGGTGCAGTGATTTTAATAATGCTTAAAGTGAAACAATAAAAATGAAATATTCCTTTAAATAATGTGCCTGGGGGGTCCACTTAGTCTGCCTGTAAATGAGCGCACCTCTGTGATGTTTACAACAAATCAGTACCAGAGCAAAATGACTTTTGTAAAGGAAAAATTGTTATTTAAAACCACTCACGGCTGTAATGTTTTGCTGGCTTCCAGCGATATAGAAAAAAATCACTGAAAAAATTAGCATAGGGTCCCCCCCAGTCCATACCAGACCCTTATCCTAGCACGCAGGATGGGGGGGCGGGTGAGTGGGCTGTGGTTGTGGGGGTCTGCGGGCAGGGGCTTATTGGAATCTGGAAGCCCCCTTTAATAAAGGGGCCCCAGATCCCGCCTCCCCTATATGAATTAGTATCGGGTACATTGTACCCCTACTAATTCATCAAAAAGTGTCAAAAAAGAAAAAACCACAGGAGACATTTAGTGACAAGTACTTTATTAAAAAATAAAAAAATAAATAAATAAGGGTCCCCTGTTGTAATCCATCATAATCACGGTGCGGGTCGTTCACTTACGTCGCTGAGTGGCCCCACCTTGCCATATAAACAAACTGTCAAAGCAAAAAGCGTGCAGATGACGGGAGCCCTCCCAATGTGGAGGAGCTGTGCGCGCCATCTGTGCGCAATGCATTATGGGGCTCTCTGTGGTGATGAAGTCGCTGCAAGCACCCCATAATGTTCTAAATTTGATGTTCGACTCGAACCGAAGACCAATCCCTATGAACTACAGGTTGTTGCTCTAAAAAATGCGCTGAGTTTGGGACAATTGCCTTTTTTTAGTTTTCGCTACCCGTAGGAGCACTACCTCGAGATAGGCCGCCTGCATGTCAAAGCCAGTAATGGGGTTCCCGGAGAGGGCGTACTGTGACTCTAGGGCTAATGCCTTTTGCTCTGCTTCTTCAACCATTATCGCTGCATCTCTACGTGCTCGGGAAATGGAAGTTTGGTAGCATCCCCTAATAAATGCCTTAAAGGCATCGTAAACGTTTTCGGGTCCAGCTGAGCGGTCATTCACTAGCCAATATTCAGCAATGTATTTGCCTATTTCAATTTCTATTGTGGGGCCTGCAACCCAGTACCAAGAGAGTCTCCAGAGTCTCTCAGAGAGAGGTGTCGTATTTTGGAAACAGCAGAGCATAGGAGTGTGGTCTGATATGCCTCTGAGAAGAATCTTGACCTCCCTAACCATAGAGATTAAACCAGAGGACACATAGATTAGGTCAATCCTATAGAGGGTATTATAAACAGCCGAATGACATGTGAAGGCACCGTCAGCAGGACATCTCCACCTTCAAACATCCACCAGGCCATAAAGGGACGCCCACCTAGAGAGAGCCGAGTCAGTAGCGGCCCCAGGAGTCAGCCTGTCCAGAGCCGGGTTCGGAGGCATATTAAAATCCCCAGCAAGAATTATGTTGTCAGTGGCATAAGTAGAAAGCATGGGGATCAAGCATTTCAGCAATGAGATGGTAGCAGGCGGAGGAATATATATACCCACAATCAACATTTCAATCATTTCAATAATACCATGAAACAGCACGTACCTGCCCTTCGGGTCAGTTTTCACATCTAAAAAATCATATGTCAGGGACTTGTGTATTAATATACTACCACCCTGGCATAGCAGGAATGCGTAGCATGTTGGTAGTGACCCCCGACCAGGTGGGTCTCTTGCAGTATACACACATGGGGGTTGTATTTTTTAAGATAGGACTTTATCAGGGATCTTTTGAGTTTATCATTAAGGCCCCTTACATTCCATGAGACCAGCCGCATGGGAGCCAGAGAAATTTAGTAGAGAAGTTGTCAATAGGGTAATAGACAGTCAAAAGACCCGGAAGGTGGGGCCCCGCCACCAGCAGGATCAAGGCATAGATTTGTTTTGTCATAGATATCAGCACCACAAACACAGTATACATCACTATAGAAGGAAAACCACTGCATGAAACCCATCTCCTAAAAGAGAAGAAACTAAACAGCAACTTACATTCCCAACACCCCCCCACCCTGCACAGCCATGAAGTAGGCCTGAAACAGTAACATGGAGTGCTCAACCCCAAAGATCTAAACTAAAGATTAACACCCAACACTGTAGGAAAATCTCCTATGGGAGCAAGGAGAAAGCTAGCAGTAGAGAGCAGATGGAACCGGACCATCTGATGAGTACAGCCCACTGACGTAAGCCAAAAGTACCTGCCAAGAAAACAAGGTTAGTATAGGGATTATGTACAAAAGAAAACATGTTAACAAACACCTAGAATTAACTAGGGTTACTACGTCAAAACTGTTAGGCTCCTCTCCCAGAAGAGGGGTTTGTGCCTGCCAACAGCACGCATGGAGGAGTCCCGGGAATCAATATTTCAGGGCCAGGGGTCCAGAGGTTGCACCCAGTAGTGGCCGAATGTGGTCATGTGTGTAATCCGGGACAAACATAAATGCTGCAATAATTGAAAATGAATAGTTCGAAAGGGAGTAGAATTCCCTGGACATGAGAGCCATAGTTACGGTAAGTATTTAGTGCGGGCGTCCATCGCAGTTTCCAAGACCAAGCTACAGTTCAGCACAGTTCTGGCTGACCTCAACACTCCTATAGGCAGGGATCCAGTTGAGGGTCAGCAGGATTAAATTAACTCCGAACACGCCTACAATCACTGGTGCAGATTAAATCACCCCAGGTTCTACCTACATACATCAGGTATATACTGGCTAGCAGCACAAGTAGTCCTTCGGCCCTCCAAATAACAGGACCTCATTCCAGGAGAGGAGGCAAAAGTAGGGAAGAACTGAAAGGGTAAACGGAAAGGAGAACAAATACAGTTACCGTGCTCCAGGTAAGGTATCGATCCAGTTAGAGGCCTCCTCAGGGGATGTGAAGTAGCGGGTGTATTCGCCATCCACAACCCAGAGATGAGCACGCTGTATTTCAGGCCTCAGGTGCATAGTTGGGCCTTTACATGATCGAACAATCTGCGGAGTCTCTGTGTCTCAACTGAGTAGTCCGGGAAAAGCATTCATTTGCAAGCAAGCATTCTATCTTCATCGCCTCTTGGAGTACGAGGTCCCGGTCTCTGAAGTTAAGCAGACGGAAGATGAAAGTGCACGGAGGGGAGCCTTGCAGGCCCCTGTGCTGGCGGCATCCTGTGAGTCCTTTCAATGGCAAAATGCGGGTAGAACAGGGCCTGTGGGAGAGGCGTGTGGAGAAGATGCTCTGTGAAGCCGGTAGGGCCCTGCCCCTTCTGCCAGACCGACCACTCCCAGATTGTTACGTCGGCTCCAATTTTCACTGTCCCAGGGCCTTAATCTTGACTTGTAGGGTGTGGATGGGAGCTCCCTGGCGGAGTCTTCCGTCTCCCCCACCCATCACTCGGCCTCCCCCAGTCACTCCCGGAATCTGTCCATATCCCTTCTCATTAGACCGAATCCCATTTGGAGATGGACAATCTTCTCCATTAGAGTGGTTTTGCAGCTGTTGATAGCCTGCATTAGGGCAGTGAAGCAGTCTTCCTCCAGATCAGCAGGGATGAAAATCCCAAAAAAGCAAGGATAAAAGAGGCAGATACGGCTGAGCTCTGATCAGACACATCTGCTCAGGTCACCAGCTTGACCACGCCCCCTTTTTTAGTACATTTAATATTATTTTTAACTCAAGCCCCTAAACAATGGTGTCTCTACACATATGCTTGATTAATCCTCTCCCTTAATCCAACATATATAATCATTTGAGATCTGCCATGCACCCTGAGAGATATAGTCATCCTAGTGATGGAATTTCATTCCTATGTTCTCGATGTTCACATTTGTTGCACTTGTAATGTGTAATGTACGCCACAATAATTTTGCTAGTAGACCTATTCATTGACAGTTATACCCCTTGATGACACCAAACCTTTGTCTCCCTCTCTGTCTCGCTCTAAAAATTTATGGCTAAAGTTGGCCATACAGTGTTAGATTTTATTTCGTTCAGCTTATGGGTTCAATATACCTGAACAGCTGCTGTTCAGCCAAAACTTTTTCTGTCCAGCTTTTTGAATGAATGGATGTCAAGCAGGAGGGGGCCAACATGGCCAGTAACATAGTGAAATTTGGCTCATTCCTTTGGAATCAGATGAAATTTGCATAATGAATGGCCAACTTACATTCAACAAGAGAACTGTTGGGAGATGGAAGTGTAGGGGATGTTGAGAGGAGTCAGAAGGTGTTTTAAAAAGACATACAGTAATACCTTGGATTGCAAGTAACTTGGTCTGAGAGTGCTTTGCAAGACAAGCAACATTTCTTTATAAATTTTGACTTGATAAAAGTGATGTCTTGATATACAAGTAGCGTCACGTCACAACTGAGTATAAAAGAGAAGAGAGGTGCCTCTAAGTGTAGCAATATGGTTACATTTAATGAAGATACAACATTTAGCAACTCATATGACCATCCTCAACACCGCCATCAATGTCATCCCTTCCATGCTGCGCTCCACGAGCGCATCAAGCCTTGCCTTCAGATCGCTCTACTGCACAGTAGTCTTCCCGGTTACGATTGCAGACTGACAGCAGTGAAAGCCAGGCTATGAGAATGGTCTATGTGGACAGCTTTACCCGGGATGCCTGCATACTTAGATGAGCCTCTTTTAATCATTAACCATGTGAGTTGCTAAATGTTGTACCTTCATTAAATATAACCATATTGCTACACTTAGAGGTGCCTCTCTTCTCTTTTATACACTGGATTTAGCTTCTAATCCCTTGTGGAAAACGAAAAAGGATTAGGCGCTGATCATATATTGTGACTTGTGGACACACAGGGGACTGAATGACTTGCTGCAGGTACCTTGCAGCCTAGGTTCAGCTCCGGGGGGGAGTACAGTAAATAAACGAAAATGCGAACCCAAGGGCGCTTGTGTGCAGTGTTGCCCACTGTCAGTTTGTAAAACCAAAGTAAAAACCAGCAATATTGTCTTTGTTGAAATTGGTAACAAACAGAACCAGCCTGGGTTACTACAAAAAAATAGAAAGTTTATTGAAGACTTACATATAAAACCATGGCAGGCTTGGGGAGGAGCCGGGATGCTCGTTGCTATACAGGCTGGTTAACAGTACTCCCTGGTGGAACCGGAGGTCTCCCTGGGCTATGGTGTTACACTTTGTGGATGGACATTTTATGGTTATACAACCTATCACATTGAAATACAAATGACACTCCCTACTTATCTCTAAACCGCATGTGCCAATATCAGCGCTTAAGACATGTAAACGTAATTACACTGTATAACTTTAAAATAAGCTGCTGCTTTAAAGTCATGAACATTAATAATACATAGCATCAAGCCTTATATGAAATCCTCCCTGTGATGCAAGCAGCGCTAATCGAGGTAGATAGAACTGACACAGTCCATTCAAAAAACATAAAGTCCAAACTGTGATGAAAAGGACTGAAATACAGAGTCTTTGCTTCCGTCACCACACCACGTGAAAGAGCGTAGGGGGGAGGATAGAATCCCCCTTAGGTGATTAGACTCACCAGAAAGCAAAATGATATGCGTCCTTGAAATCACCAGGGTGATACACAATGCCAAGTGATCATCCCATACCTATCTTATGATCCTCAGATAAAAGAATCAATCTGGGTGTAATCCCACTGGTCATGTAAAAGTAGATAAGTCCATACACGGCACAAGATCAATCGCGTCGATGCACAGCGGGGGGTCATTTCCCTTTGTTGGGTACTTACAGGGTCTGGGTGTTAACACTGATTGATCATTATTGATGTGGTTGTCCAGGCGCTGGTGTATGGTCTGTCATGTTGCCATGTATCTAGTAGAACGGAGGGGGTTAATGTGCCTGCCGCCTACCAATAAAGCGGGGACGCTGTGTGTGTGTAGTCACGCCCTCAGACGAAGTGATGACGAAACGCGTCAGGGCGTGACTACACAGCTGTCTGTCTGCGCCGACCAAGGACCGCTTCGTTCCCGGGAACGCCGCACGAGCACATATGAGCGGTGAGACGAGGCTGGTCAGAGGCCGGTGTTGGTTTTATATGCTTGATTTTATGTGTTATCGAGTAAGTGTACATCTGTAAGGGGGGTGTTTGATTCCTTTTATCTTCAATAAAAACCAGTCAGATTATGCACTATGTGGAGCGCTTTCATTTAAGCTAATCCCCATTGTTGCTGGAGTGGTGAGTGTTGTATACCGGAAGTAAGAGGAATACCCAATTTGAACAGGATTTTCCTAAGGGGACACCCTGGTGATTTCAAGGACGCATATCATTTTGCTTTCTGGTGAGTCTAATCACCTAAGGGGGATTCTATCCTCCCCCTACGCTCTTTCACGTGGTGTGGTGACGGAAGCAAAGACTCTGTATTTCACAACCTATCACATTGCTATAATCTTTTTATATGGTATATAAACTGAAGGACTTATCAATAAAAGGTTTTAGAACGAATCATCTGAGTTTCCATTATTTCTTCTGGGGACATTCGCTTTAATATACAGTACGAGTGGTTTGGATTGCAAGCATGTTTCCGGAACAAATTATGCTCGCAATCCACTGTACTCAATTCTTTGAGTGTTACTCTTCTGGTCCCCTGCAGGGTTCCATGCTTTTTCCCATTAACTACGTCACTACGGGACAGAGTTTCACAGGAAGAACCACTGAGCTCTACAGGGGACCAGTAAATCAGCTCAAAGCTTTCTTCTTTGCAGGTATTCCTTTATTTAAAACTTTTTTTAAGTAAGAGGATCATTTAACGTTCAGGAAGCATGAAATCATCTTGTTGTTTGATTATTTGGTGGAATGCACTGTATACCACAGACAGCACACTTCCTCAAATAGCTTATGACAGTATATTTTTGCTGAAATAATCACATGAAAATTCACACAACATTTATATACACTATTGGTCATGTGTTTTTAGGTCAACATGATATTAAACTATGGCCCTGATTATGTATGTAGCATAACTGAGTGACCATTTTTGCTCGCGGCAGTTAGTCGCAGCCCCTTCCTTCTATACATTCTTGCAAATTCTTTCATATTTATACTGAACATTATAACATTTGTTTTCCCAGTTTAACATTTTAGAGAGTTCTATTTCTTGTGTGCTCTTTTAACTGTGTTTTTGACTTCCTTGTTCCTCATACTATAGATGATGGGGTTCAGCATTGGTGTCACAGCTGTATAGAGGATGGACACAGTTTTGTCTGTTTCAGCAGAATAAATGGAACGAGGTCTCAGATACACAAACATGACGGTGCCATATTAAAGAGCTACTACCGTCAAGTGGGAGGCACATGTGGAGAAAGCTTTGTGTCTTCCTTGCGTGGAACGTATCTTCAGGATGGTAGAAATAATGTGGATGTATGAGATCAGAGTCAAGCAGAAAGAACACATAGCAATGATCCCTGCTGAGATGTACATGGCTATCTCATTACGTAAAGTGTCTTGGCAAGACAGTCTAAAGAAAGGCGGCATCTCACAGAAGAAGTGGTTGACATGGTGGGACTTGCAGTAGGGGAGTTGGAAGGTGAGGACAACATGTACTGCAGAGTTCATGAAGCACATACTCCATGCACCAGCTGCTAAACCAGCACACAGTGTCTTGTTCATGATGGTGTTGTAGTGCAATGGTCTACAGATGGCAGCAAACCTGTCATAGGCCATTACAGCTAGAATAACACACTCTGTCGCTCCTAAAGCCAAATGAAAATACATTTGCAATGCACATCCCAACAAGGAGATACTTCTATCTATGACCACAGTGTTTATGAGAATTTTGGGAACGATGGTGGATGAGAAACTGATGTCAATAATGGAGAGGTTACTCAGGAAGAAGTACATGGGGGTCTGAAGCTTTGGGTTGATCCTCACCACAATGATCAGTAGAAGGTTTCCTGACAGTGTGATTACATACATAACAAGGAACACAATGAAACAGATTGCCTGGAGATGTGGAACATTAGATAGACCAAGGAGAATAAAAATGTCTGGTGATGTTTGGTTTACTTCTTCCATAACATTTAGTTTAGGTCTGGCAGAAGAAAAAAAATTAACATTTCTAACAAGATGTATGGGTATTTTTATGTTTTAAAATGTCAATCTACCCAAAGGTGATACTTTAGTAAACAATGGGGCTTGGTGAGCTGAGTCAACCTCTGACTTCTTCCATGTCTCACATTTTCCAATAGTGAGATCTTCCTGCCATAATCCCTGACTCCTGGAACCTGCCTACCTGGAAGTTATGATTGCTCCTAGCAACTTTTTATTTTATTTATTTATTTCAGGTACTTATATAGCGCTTATTCAAGTGCTTACAGTATATACAGCTTATTCACATACTTATATAGTGTCAATTTCTGCAGCACTTTATAGATTTATATAATACATTCACATCAGTCCCTGCCCTCAAGGAGCTTCCAGGCTAAGGTCCTTAACTCACATTCATGCATACTAGGATCAATTAAAACAGGAGCCAATTAACCTACCAGCATGTTTTTGGAGTGTCGGAAACCTACACAGGCAGAACATGCAAACTCAATGCAAGTAGTGCCATGGTTGGGATTCGAACCAATGACACTAGCGCTGGTAGGTGGAAGTGCTAACCACTTAGCCACTGTGCTATATTCCAGCACTTCTATTGCATCATTTTTCTTAATATTTAACTACCACTATAGTAGGTGTACAGACCATCGAACTCAAGTGTAGATATGGTATATTACCATTAGAGTTTTAAAGAGATATAAAAATGATCAGGTGGTTTAACTCTCCAACAACAACACAGTCTGAGTAGCAGTGGGGTTGCACTCAAGTCAACTCTAAAATGCTGCTTCTGTCCATCATGTAAGCATTGACATGGCAAGAACTGTTATAATAATGCACATGATTAATGTCTAACTTCTCAGAGCAATCAATTGTCTAGGGTGCACCCAGGAATTTTTGCTGTTCCCAGAGAAAACTATATATCTTAGAACTTCATAGTCTGACGTGCCAGAAATAAAAATGGACACCCATAATTAAAGGTTGAATCACTAGATTGAAACAAGCATCTGAACTTAAACCTTAAAGTGATACTAGTTTTTTTCCATTAAAAATAACAAATATATCATACTTACCTGCTCTGTGCAGTAGTTTTGCACAGGGCAGCCCCGATCCTCCTCTTCTCGGATCCCTCTTCGGTGCTCCTGGCCTCTCCCTCCTGCCGACTGCCCCCACAGCAAGCTGATTACTATGGGGGCACCCGACCCGAGGCGCAGCTCCGTGTCTCCATTCAGACATTTAGCCACGGCCTGGCTCGGCCCCCTTCCTCTCCTCATTGGCTCACTGACATTGATTGACAGCAGCAGAGGCCAATTACGCAGCTCTGCTGTCTCAGCCAATGAGGAGGGGAGTCCCAGACAGCCGAGTCTGTCATGCAATATTGCTGGATCTAGATGGACGTCAGGTAAGTAGTATGGGGGCTGAGGGGGTTGGTGCACACAGAAGGCTTTTCATCTTAATGTATAGAATGCGTTAGGATCAAAAACCTTCTGCCTTTACAGCCACTTTCACTTAATCCCTAAACCTAACTCTTAACCTAAATCCTAAAGGGAATATTTTCATTATGTAACATGTCTAAACGTAAAAAAAAGTCAGAATTTGTATTTTTTTGTTGTCAGGTTAATATAAATTATTGCATAAAAATATGTCCTATGTATTGTATTGCAGCTAGCAGTTAGCGAGTGTGAGCCTGGACCACCATAATTTTAGTTAACTGGGAGTAACAGATTTGTGGGGTACAGAAGGAGCTCCTAAGGCAGTCAGCTTATTCACGTAGATGAGGGATGCACCCCCCCTTTTCTTTTGTTAAGATCTATTTGATTAGTCTTTACAAGCAGGGCCCCTCTAACCCTTTTGTATTGTCTTCTTATATGTTGTAAAGTGCTGTGCAAACTGTTGGCGCTATATAAATCCTAAATATTAATAATAATCTTTATCTTGCAGGAGCAGCCAATGGGAACAGAGTTAGTGCTGGGCTTTCTTTTTGTTATATTCTTATATAAATAAATAAGAAGAATAAATAATAAAAAATTGCATAAAATATTAATTGATATTGTATAAACTGTAAACCATTTAAATAAAATTGGCCAAAAACCAGACTGGCTAAAAACGTAGATTGTAAACTCTAACGAGCAGGGCCCTCTGATTCCTCCTGTACTGAATTGCATTGTAACTGTACTGTCTGTTCTATCATTGTAAAGCGCTGTGCAAACTGTTGCACTATATAAATCCTGAATAATAATAATAACAATTTATTTAAAGGTCAAGTTTTAAAAATAAATCTACTACCATTAATTTAACAAATTTGGTCATTAGTACTATGTGAAAAAGTATACAAAAAAGCATTTTTCACTTGCAAATAACTTTACCATGTGTACCAAGATGTAATGGTCCAAATTATTTAAAATATTTCATTTTTAAAAAGTGGAAGAAAAACATTTTTTCAAATCCTTCTCCATTTGCAAGCATCTTAAAAAAGAAGTAATTATTGGAAGAAAATCCTACTTGCTTCCTCTCTGATAAAAACATTGTGGTATTATAAATAATGAAAACATTATTTCAAATCAATAATAAATACATATATTGACTTTTTTCTCACCTTGCACAGGAAATACAATTTTAGTGAAGTGTTTCAGTTTGAAAAAAAAATCTATTGATTACTTTGCTTCTTTTAAAAATCTTTATCATCCTGTCTTTCCCCATATGCTATAGCATTCAACCATCTCTTTGAACATCATTGTGGGGAGATGAAGAATAGGAGAAGAGACAGCATTCGTCGGGCACAGAGCACCGAAAAACATGGAAGGTGCTTCCTTATATAAAAACACACTGTGGTCCCTCAGCTTGAGAATATTTCCTTGGTTTCCCAGCTGATTGGTGTCTGCTCTTCTGTGAATATGCATAATTCCTTTTCACTTGCTAATAAAACAAAAGTTTACATTTTACTTTACATTTTTATAAACTCTTATAGTTGACACATTTCCCATTTGACATCAAATATGATGGGTGGCATAAACAGCAGTAATAAGAAAACTGTATTAATTTGAAAATTATTACAATTTTTGATTTTGCAAATTCTACCTACTCTACCTTTGTCCAAAATTAAGGGAAATAATAAACTTTTTTCCAAAAATAGTGTGTAGAAATCCTCTCTCCATTTTTCAAAAGTTTTCATCAATACTAAGCTTTACATTTTTTCCTGTTTTAGTTATTTTTTTTTATGTATTTACCATTATTATCATTTTAAACCTTTAGAGGATTTTTCAGTTGTAAATCTTTGAAGGTAAACTCCAGTCAAAACTTTTGTTAGCATGTTGACAATCTTGGATGGTTTTGTGTGAAGCAGTCGAGCCCTGATAGGCCCAAATTGTGGGCCCTTCTTCTACCAATTTGTGTCCAACAGGAAGCAAATATAGAATAAATTCAAGTTGCTATACTGATATATTTCAAAATATATTAAATATGTATAAAATATATTCATTTTTAATCAATACATATTGTAGTTGGTTAAAATTGTGATTTATAGCTATGTTAACCAAATCAGCCCCAGATCATTTCTCATGCTCAAGTGAAAAGCATATGTGGAGAAAGTCTTATGTCTTCCTTGCAGCAAACTATATAATATATATAGCTTCTCAAAAAGGAAGTAGTTAATATGGTGGGACTTGGAATTTGAGGATGATATGAAGTAGGGTTCATGAAGGATTTTCTCTATGACTCTATGGTTTATTCATAATGGTGTTGTAATGCAATGTCTGGCAGAAACCCTGTTATATGCCATGATGGCTAGAATGAACACTCTGTGGTTCTTAAAGACAAATGAAAGAGCACTGTATATGCTAACAAGGAGATACATCTGTCCTTATCCACGGTGTCTTTGAGTATTTTGGAAATAATGGTGGGCGAGAAACCAATGTAGATATTGAAAAAGTTGCTTTGCAAAAATGAAATGAGGATCTGTGGTTTTGGGTTTTCTCTTCACCACAGTGATCAATAGAAGGTTTCCTGACAGTGTTATTGTATACTTGACAAGGAACAAGAGAAAACAGGTGGCATGGTGATATGGCATACTAGATAGACCAAGGAGTATGAATTTTCCTGAAGACATTTTGTTTACAGAGGTAACAAGTTTAACAATTAAAATAAAAGGCATTTACATAGAACGGGGAGATATGAGATCCATGGATTCCACATATTAAGAAATTTGGCATGGCTATTGAGTAGGACGCTACTTAGATGTTCATTTATAAAGAAGCTATCCAGTCTGGTTTCAACACCAGGAAAATAGACGAATTGTTTCTTCCAGACCCTAGCAATTGTCAGTTTCGAAGCTAGGAGGACATAGTGCTAGTCTGAACTGTATTTTGGACAGTTTGGACAGCTTATACAGTGTAAATATTTTAGCCTAAAAACGGCTTAACATTGGACAAGTCTACCAAGTATGGAGAACATCACCCCTCACCTGGCAACCTCTAAAACAAAATCTCATATGTCCAGGGAATAGGTGGGCCAATCTGGCATGCACCAGTTACCATCTGGTCAGAACTTTATATGCTGACTCAAGAGTGATGATGTTAATAGTGCAATTGGCATCAGTGGACCACATGGTATACCAATCTTAATCAAGTTTATTGGCCTTTAAGTCTTCCTTCCAATCTGGCAACATAGATGTGCATGTTAGGAGATGTCAGGTGGTTAAGTTGGGTGTAAATGGTGGAAATAAGTTTTAGAGCCAAGGGAGTATGGTAGAACATATGTTCAAAAATGGTTAATGAGGAAGAGAGTTCTTTCCCCCAGTTAAGAGACGTGACCCAACGCCTAAGCTGCATGTACCAAGTTAGTTTGGAAGCGGAACTTTAAAACAACCCCCAAGAGTTGCCCAGGATAGGATGGATGATGTCTCTAAAAGTAAGCTGAGGTGATGCCATGCAAAGTTCACCAGGAAAAAGCGGATGGGGAATCCTGGTGGGAAAAGAGGAAAAGGTATTTGTATTGTTATGGCTTTAAAACTGTCAATCTATGCAAAAGTAATATTTTAGTTGGAGCCTGGTAGTCTCAGCAGTTTTTTAAAATTCTCCAATAACAAGATTTCCCTGCTATTTTTCCCTCATTCACTCCATTGTCTTCTGTTAAATTGTCCATAACTAGAGTTGAGTGAACCCGGACTGTAAAGTTCGGGTCCGTACCGAACTTTTGGGTGTCCGGGACCCGGACACGAAGCCGGACTTTTCAAAAAAAGTCTGGGTTCGGGTCCGGGGTTCGGGTATTTTATTCCACGTGTTGAAAATCTGCCAAGGGCAGCCAACCAACAAGTGTTTCACTGGTTATCCCTAGAAGCCATCACAGCCATGCCTACTAATGGCATGGCTGTGATTGGCCAGTGCACCATGTGACTCAGCCTCTATCTGGGGCTGGAGTCACTGTGCTGCATGTCATTTAGTGTCGGTACGGTAATCATCCGTACCGACACTACCGAAGATCCCTA
>BLSH010291684.1:1408534-1420197 GCA_018402905.1 Glandirana rugosa | reverse complement strand
TCCAAAGTGTGTGGGAACAGCCAATTGCAGGCGCATAGAGCCATATTACTGTTCTAAAATAATCTCCAAAGTGTGTGGGAAAAGCCTATTGCAGCCGCATAGAGCCATATTACTGTTCTAAAATCATCTCCAAAGTGTGTGGGAAAAGCCTATTGCAGCCGCATAGAGCCATATTACTGTTCTAAAATCATCTTCAAAGTGTGTGGGAAAAGCCTATTGCAGCACCTGACACTACGGATACTGGAAGCCTGTGCTAGCATTTCTCCTGCGGTGTTACTATCAGTGTGTGAAGAGTGGGAGAAGAGGGTTGCATTGACAATCCAAGACAATGGGCAGCACATTGAACACATTTTATAAGTGGTCAGAAACTTGTAAATAACTCATGAAAGAATAAAGTTACGTTAAAACCAAGCATACCATTGTTTTTCTTGTGAAATTCCCAATAAGTTTGATGTGTCACATGACCCTCTTCCTATTGAAAAAACAAAAGTTGGATTCAAAATGGCTGACTTCAAAATGGCCACCATGGTCACCACCCATCTTGAAAAGTTTCCCCCCTCACATATACTAATGTGCCACAAACAGGAAGTTAATATCACCAACCATTACCATTTTATTAAGGTATATCCATATAAATGGCCCACACTGTAGAGTGAGTTTGTCCATTATCATCACTCATTATGTTTATCTACATTTTTAGCTGCCATAGCATCAGATATGTAATTATGCTCAGATAAAAAGGTAATATATTCTTTTGTTACACTTATTTTGTTTATTAATACTGTCAAGGTGTATAATTAATATGTTATGCTGATATCTTTTCTGCTAAAACAAGTTATTCACCGTTGTCTTAAATAGATAATTTACTTTTAAGTGCTATAGCTCTAAACAATATAAGTAAACTTTCCTGAATTGAATCTAAGAGTGGTCTCTATTACTGTTTAGCAATAGTAAGTATAATACTGTATAAAAATGAGTGAACACAGAGTGTTAGGGGTGATGGAGGACTCTAGAAACGTGGAGGACCAAGGGAGATTGATTTTTCTTGTGACCCTCAAGAGGGCAACGAACATTAAGGTCCACAATCTGTAGGTCAGAATCACAAACAATAACCTATAATTGATATTTAGTTCTCTAGGATTTTGGATATGACATACATTTTACTGGATATAACTAGAGTTGAGCGAACACCTGGACGTTCGGGTTCTGCGGGTCCGTCCGAACTTTGGAAAAAAGTCCGGGTTCGGCTTCCGAACGTTGCCCGAACGTTATCCCGGACCCAGAACCCCATTGAAGTCAATGGGGACCCGAACTTTTGGGCACAAAAATGGCTGTAACAAAGTCCTGGCAAGTGCTAGAGGGCTGCAAAAGGAAGTAAAATGGGGTGAGAGTGGGGCAAGTGCCCTACAAAAAAATGGGGATAGGGAAAATAAATTAAAATCAAATAAACTAGGAGATGATTTTTGAACAATAATGTGTCACTTACAGCTGCAGTTAAAACCTCTCCCTTTAGAAATAGGAGATCTCAGATGATTTTTTAACAATAATCTGTCCCTCTACCTAGTGCAGTCAGATCGCTCAAAGCAGCAGTATGTGAAATCTCAAATTACTCCCACAATCTGATCATTGTGTACGATCCCACAATCTGATCGTTGTGTACGATCGTACCGATCGTTGTGTTAGGCAGGGTTTGATCTGCAATGTGTCACTCAAAGAAGCAGTATGTGAAATTTCAAATTACTCCAACAATCTGATCGTTGTGCACGATCGTAGCGATCGTTGTGTTAGGCAGGGTTTGATCTGCAATCTGCAACTCAAAGCAGCAATATTTGAAATCTCAAATTCCTCCAACAATCTGATCGTTGAGCACAATCGTAGCGATCGTTGTTTTATGCAGAGTTTGATCTGCAACTCAAAGCAGCGGTATGTGAAATCTCAAATTTCTGCTCTCTGTCCTCAGAGCAACAGCACAGCAGTAGTAATCTATCTCAGGATGCAGGATCAGATGTTGTTAAAATGTCTCTAATCTCTCCCTGACGCTGTCAGCTCCCTCTCCCTACAGCTAACCCAAGAGCATGTGACTGCAGCACTACGAGACTCCAGCTTATATAGAGGCTGGGTCACATGATGCACTGGCCAATCACAGCCATGCCATTAGTAGGCATGCCTGTGATGGCTTCTAAGGGCAAACCAGTGAAACGCTTGTTGATTGGCTGCCCTGCAGCTTCTCAACACGTGGAGTAAAATACCAGAACCCCGGACCCGAACCCAAACGTTTTTTGAAATGTCCGTGTTCAGGTCTGGGCCCCGGACACCCGAAAGTTCGGTACGGACCCGAACGTTACAGTCGCTCAACAATAGATATAACATCTCTCTTTAGGGTAGGAAACTAGATCAAACGGACAGCTGGGGTCTTGGAAAGGTGGCACACTGACATGTTGCTACTCAGTATGAATAAACTTGAAATGATTACTACTTTATGTTTATAGTTTGAAGAAAATTGTGTTTCAATGTAAAAGTAAAGTTATCAAGGGGTAGTTGTTGGCATACAGGTTCAGCTCAATGTGTTATTATGTAGTATGTTTATGGACTGTAATCTAACTTTTAAATGTAGGGATTTCGTATTTCATCAAATACTCTTTTTGTGTTTTTTTTGTGAACTGTAGAATGCAGTGGGCTGTAGTCTGCCTGTCTCTATCTATTCAGGGGTGCCCTGTAAACACAATATCAATTTCTCAGTCAGGTGCTGTTGAACAAGCTCTAATAAGCTGTACGTGAGAGGTGCTATAAATGTTCAATGACTTAGTCAATCAGCAGGTTTGGGTGGAGGCTGGTGATGTGTGCTGGAGAACCGCTAAATATTTGGGACATTCCCTGTTCTGTCTCTTTCCTCCGAGGCTTCTGCCCTGTGAGAAGGCTGTAGTAAGGATATGTCTCTTCCCCATGCCTTAGGAGCTCGGGGTTGTAAGAAGCAGGCATCTTGGGAGGTATTCCTGAAGGTGTTGTCTGCTGGAGGCTAAAGAGAGTCTGGCCTTGGGGAAGCAACTGTGGCTGTTCCCCTAAAATTGAGCTGGCATATGACTAGCTGAGAGAAAAGAACCAAATTAACCTTTTATGTCTAGAAATACCAGCATTAAGATACTACTATAACCTTAATATTCAAGGAACAAAAAGCCTGTGAGTATCCAGCCAGCATAGTCTGTGACCAGGTGGTAGAGAGACTTGTGTAGAGAGGCTTTAGAAGAGGATTACAGCCTAGGTTTATGGGTGAGTCCTTTGAGCTTCAGATATTTGAATTCATTACTCGCTCTTCTTCCCATATACTAAAAGTTAATAAACTAGTGTACAATTCATTCTAACCAAAGTAATGGCACCCATCTGTTGAAAGAACCATACCTGAGATGATTTATTTTAGAGAATTTTATGCATTTTGTATTTAACAGTGTTTATGACATCTTTATTCCTTATACTGTATACTATGGGGTTTAGCATCGGTGTCACTGCTGTATAGAGAATGGAAATAGTTTTGTCTATTTCAGGAGAGTGATTAGAGCGTGGTCTCAGATACATAGACATGATGGTCCCGTAGTAAAGAGTCACTACTGTCAGGTGGGAACCACATGTGGAGAAAGTTTTGAGTCTTCCTTGAGAGGAACTGATCTTCAAGATGTTGGAAATGATGTAGACATACGAGATTAGAGTCAAGAAGAAGGAACTCATAGCAACGGCCCCTGCTGCAATGTACATGGCTATGGTGTTGAACAAAGTATCTCCACAGGACATTTGAAGGAAAGGTGGTATCTCACAGAAAAAATGGTTGACATGGCGGGAGTTGCAGTAGGGGAGTTGGAAGGTAAGGAAAACTTGGAAGGCAGAGTTAAGGAAGCTAATACTCCATGAACCAGCTGCTAAACTGACACACAGCATTTTGTTCATGATGGTCTTGTAGTGCAATGGTCTACAGATGGCAGCAAACCGGTCGTATGCCATGATGGCAAGTATTAGACATTCTGTTGATCCTAATGCTAAATGAAAGAACATTTGCATTGCACATCCCAACAAGGAAATACTGTTGTCCTTGACTAGAGTGTTTATGAGAATCTTTGGAACAGTTGTGGATGGGAAACAGATGTCAATAATGGAGAGGTTAATCAAGAAAAAGTACATGGGAGTATGTAGCCTTGGGTTGATCCTCACCACAGTGGTCAGTAGCAAGTTTACTGACAATGTGTTTATGTACATCACAAGGAACACAATGAAAAAGATTGCCTGGAGATACAGGACATTAGATAGTCCAAGAAGGATGAACCTTTCTGGAAATGTTTGGTTGGCTTCTTCCATAACATCCTGAAAGAAAAAAATGAAGTGAAAAATTCAAATAAAATGTATTTGTATTTTTATTTCCTTGAATGACCAGATCACCCAAAAGTGATATTTTGGTAGGAGCCTGATGGCTTTGGTCAGCCCCTGACATTTGTGACTATACTTCAGTGGTCAGATCTCTTCCATAATTTCTGACATTGTTTCTGTCGCTTTTGGTTACCCTGACACAAACACACACACTCCTTTGTGAGTTGCATCTACTATTGTTACATTGTTCATATTATAAATTACATTTAAATAAATCACATTTTTATGATTTCTCATAATAACCACAACATTTGTGCAGACCCAGGGCAGAGATCCCGTAAACAGAGTTCCTGAGAATAGATATAAGAGATTGTCAGGCATTTAACTCTGCAGTGTCTACCAAAAACTCTAATATCAGTTTTCAGTAGACTGACCCTTTACATTTGTAGGGCTACCCCCAGAGGAGCAGCAGAATTGTTTTGTGATTTATCTGCACACCTGAAGATGATACACTTCGCTCACCCAGCATTTACCAACACAAACCTAGGGCTTTTTTACAAAAACCCTGGTTCTTCAGTAGCGCTAATGATTGCGCTCACAGGTGATGCTGGAACTCACTGGACCCACCAGAACCCGGCTTGCTAAACCATAGCTGTCTCCCTTTTTATATCACAGGTGGCCTGGCTAGGACCAAAAGCCCAGGAACTGAGCTAGGAACATTTAACCCTTTCCCTAGCCAGGGCCGGCCAATGGCTCACTAGACTATACACACTTCAACCTGTCTACAGATAGATTGAAGACAAAAAAGACTGATTACTGTTTGCTGTGCTTTGACACATTTACACTTTGATATAATATTATCAAATGGTAGTTTCTGGCAAAATTTTGAGTATTCAGGAAATATTTAAAGTGGTATTAAACCTTCATTTTTTTTCCCTCATACTTCCTGTTGTCTCCCTCCGTTTGTAAGTATGTGTTGTTTGTAAGTCGGATTTTTGTAACTAGGGGACCGCCTGTAGATGGCGTTTGGGGTTCTTGATCCTCGGAGATTATGGCACTATGGGCTGTGGGAAAAGTCATAAAGTATAAAGGAGGGCATGCTAGGCAATAGAGCTGACCATACTTAAGTGTAGATAGGTAGGTAGATAGGAGTATACAGAGCCACCAGATACGAGTATACAGAGCCACCAGATACGAGTATACAGAGCCCCAGATAGGAGTATACAGAGCCACCAGATAGGAGTATACAGTCACCAAATAGGGTATACAGAGTCACCAGATAGGAGTATACAGAGTCACCAGATAAGAGTATACAGAGCCACCAGATAGGAGTATACAGAGCCACTAGATAGGAGTATACAGAGCCACCAGATAGGAGTATACAGTCACCAGAAAGGAGTATACAGAGTCACCAGATAGGGGTATTCAGAGCCACCAGATAGGAGTATACAGATTCACCAGATAGGGGTATACAGAGTCACCAGATAGGAGTATACAGTCACCAGACAGGGTATACAGAGCCACCAGATAGGAGTATACAGAGTCACCAGATTGGAATATACAGAGACACCAGATAGGGTCCAGGAGTGAGGACTCTGGGGAGGATCCCCCTGCCTCCTCCATAGCAGTGGCGGCAGCGGTGTGTGGAGAGGGTGGACAGAGGTGTCCGCTCCTCATGTTTCCCCTTCCTTGCCAAAGCTCCTTGGCATCCAATAGGATCGCCTGGTGCTTTGGCCAATTGGGAAACTGGTGTCACGACCTGCTTCCTGATTGGCGGGGAGGCACTGCAGTGTTAAAATAGCGAAAATTTATTTGCTATGGTCACACAATTGGATGGGATCGGGGGCGCACTCTCTGCGCCCCGAGCCCACCCTTTTGTGAAGCCTATTAGAGCTTCGGGCTCTAATCAGGTGCTTAAAAAACACTTCCTCCCGCCCCCGCCATAGGAATCCATGTGTCCTGAAAGGGGCCGGGCGTATGGATAGGGGGGCGGCGGCAGGGATGGGGGCAGCGCCTGTGCGCCCTTAATGCACGGGCCGCCACTGATGTTTGTTCAATTTTCTAATCATTAATGGGATCAAAGTGTGTTTTGGACAGTAATGAAAAAAACAGGATGGAAATTTTTTTGCAAACAAATTAATTTGTTATATTAAATGTGGTTTTTATTCAGGAAAAGTCCATTTCTTCCAAGATTGAACGTTAAAGCAAACTAAATTTTGAGGTACTTTCGAAAGACATTCATCAAGTCATTGAATGTATGAAGAATTTTCATACGAATGCTTAAATGAGTACCACATTTGTCTGTCACTCCACCTGCGTTTGTGTACTCTTGCACTATTTACCAATACCATGTTGTCAGAGCAAAAGGCTTACAGTTCTATGTCAAGAGGCCTCTGACCTCTGACCTCTACTAGTGTATGGCCAGCTTAAAGCAAGGATATTTGGTTTAATTTAATCTTTAGTGAAATAGATTTAAAGCCAACCAATTTTTTGATTTTTTTTTGTTACAGGTGTATCGCTTACCCCCACAGGAGCTACTGATGACAATGGGTCCTCTGTTCTGCCATGAATCTCTTAGCTGCTCAGTCCCCGCTGACACACTTGGTAGTAGACTAAAAGTTTTTTACACCTGTGGACTTAAGATTTAGTAGGCTACCGCTCTATAAGATTGCACAGGAATTGGCCACAAACAATTTGGTGGTAAATCAATTGACTATAGTATGGCAATTCAATTTGACTTAATGTAAATCAGTAAACAGATAATTGCACAGAGGGCACTATGATACTGTAGATGAATGGTCAATGACCCCCTAACTGGCACTCAAAATGCTATAGCAAGGTTAAATTAAACTACAATAGGTGCAACTAGAGTCTATGTAATGACATAAACTACCTCAGAAGGTAAACATGCTGTGTGCACGTGCTATGCATGTAACCCCTATGGTGGGTGAGTGTATGTGTCTCTAGTGTGTGGGGTACCCCTGAACTGGACTGAAATTAACTGACGTCTTGTATTCAAAGTTGGCTGGCTTTCAGGGCCCTTCTTTAGGTGGTGCACATGAACTACCACTTTGTGTGGGTAGATAATAGGAGACAGGCTGCTAAGTAGGGTCAGTCTCTATTTGGGCTAACAATGTGTGGCGGGCATTTAGGATATTTAACTCAGTTCACCACTTGCTTGCAGGTGACTAACTGGTCCCAATGGCTTGTTGATCAATGGGCTCCAGAAGCCCAGTCCTTGATTCTCACACAGGCCGCAGTCTCTCAACTACAATCCTGGAGATGCAGCAACTCTCTCTCTCAAATTCAGTCTCTGAAGGCAGCTCTGGCAGACTCTTCCTGTTCCAATGACAACTGAAAATATTTTTATTTCCTGCACATTCAGTCCCAGTGACAATGGCCACCATCAGAAATAGAGAAGATGAATTTACCCAGCTGGGACACAGACAGCAAAAAAACCCCAAAAAACCTAACAGGGTTGAAAATCCTTTCCTCTGATGTCCAAAAATATTTGGTTTTGGATAAACTATGAAGTGAATGTAAACCCTAAGAATGAACGTCTTTTATTTGCTAAATAGGTCTTTAAGTGTAACATTTGAAGCATTTTGTTATATTTGTAGAAAAAAATCTAAAAAGTATAATAATAAAAAAATAAATAAATAAGAGGCACAAGATGTTATCAATTAGCTTTGTCCTCAGTTCTCTCTCTGGACTACAGAACACCTCCCCCTATGTTATGGAGATAAAGAGAGTAGGAAATATTATCAAATCCTAACACAGTTCACGCCTACGTTGACAACACTGCTCCTTAATAGATACAGTACAGTGACAAAGTGTAGTCACCCTAATTCAGGCAGCGTGTTGCTGGTAGTGGCACCAGGTAAAAATAAAGGAAATAAGCTTGATAATAAGAAAACAAATGCAGCCACCAGGGAAGGGCTAATATCATGTCAGATTTTTTTTTTCTTGTATGTGACCCATTGAGAACATTTCAGTTTACTTCCTGTACTATGGACATCTCAGGAAGCTAAAGGAAAACTCTCCCAAGTGAGGGAAAGCCCCTATTAGACCATTTTAGCAAAACTGTCCCCATTGGAGGATTCTATTCTTGTTCCAGGGACAGTTGCAACCAGGACAGCCAAACAGCAGGTAGATAAAAAAATAAAATATAAGCAATATAATATAATTTGTTCTTCCTATCTGTAATTTAGGTAAGTATATTTCAGTAAAGTAATTTACCCGTTTCTGGACCAGTTCAAGTACATTTACTGCTGCAATGTGGCAGCGTCCCTCGAATTGCCCCCTATAAATGGCGCTTGCAGCCGTGGCCAGGGGGCACGCGACTTGAAACAGGCTCTGACAACCTGGTGCGCTTTTCTGCCAGTGAGTCACACTAGTGTACCTATAAATTTAGAGCCCAACATGTCCTATCCGAGGTACACTATTGAAGAGGCCTACTTGGTGCTGAGCATGACCGACGAGAACAATGGGGAAGCTCCACTGTTAGAATCAGGCTCAGCATACGAAACAGTAGACAGCAGCGGCGCCCTGTCAGATAGCTCTGACGACGGAGTGGTCCCTGCTAAGGTCAGGCATTCTCGTATGGAGCAGAGAGCCAGTACTAGCGCAGCTACTACTGGTGACCTGGCAAGCACCAGTGGCCTAGTACATCCTGGTCATAGACAAACCAGCATTGCAGTAACACTTGGTGACATGGCGAGTCCCATAAGTGCAGTTATAGCTGGTGTGGCTAGCACAAGTAGTGTCCTGCAGCCACGAAGACGAAGACAAACACATGCCTGCAGAGCCCATAGTGCCCTTCCTGCCATGCTTGCAAAAGCTGATTGGCAACCCACCACTGATGCAGCACCCGTACTTCCCCCCCCCATTCACTGGCCAACCCGGAATTCAGGTGAATACAGTAGACTTTAGGGCCATTGATTTTTATTCGCTGTTTTTCACCGAAGATCTCTATAGATCTATAGTAGACCAAAGCAATTTATATGCTGGTCAATACATCGCCGCTAATCCCCATTTGTCACTTGCCAGAGACTGGAAACCAATTACGATTCAAGAATTTAAGTCCTTTCTGGGCCTTACCATCCTCATGGACATACATAAAGAACCTGAGTTGCGATCATATTGGTCCACTGACCAATTCATCATAAACCTGTGTTCTTTGCTTGCATGGCCGGGATACGATACAAGCAGATCCTGCTGTTTATGCACTTCAGCGATAATGAACTCTGTCGTTCATGGGGTGACCCTGGATATGATCGGCTCCACAAAATTTGGTCCCTCATAAACCACTTCAACACCCAATTCACAGCACTATTTATTCTTGACCAGGTTGTCTGCATAGATGAGTCCCATATTACATTTTCTGGCCGCCTTGCTTTCAAACAGTTTCTCCCCAGCAAGCGTGCCAGATATGGGGTCAAGATGTATAAGCTCTGTGACAAGGCCTCAGGCTATACATATAACTTTATGGTTTATGAGGGCAAAGATTGTCACGTGGAGTTAGAAGGTTGCCCAGACTACATAGGGAGTGCTGGCAAAATTGTGTGGAGCTTGGTGTCACTCTTATTTGGAAAGGGGTACCACTTGTACGTGGACAATTATTACACAAGCATGCTACTTTTTAGTCACTTGTTTGATCACCAAATTGGCGCATGTGGCACCATGCGATCTTAACCCAACAGCTGGTAGAATCCCAACTTAGATGGGGGAGAGAGCCTGCTTGAGAAGTAGTAATTTGCTCACGGTGAAGTGGAGGGATACAAAGAGTGTTTTCATTCTTTCCTCCCTTCACGCAGACACGGCTGTCCAAATTACAACTGCGACTGGTGTTGTGGAAAAACTCCTCTGTGTCCACGAATATAACCAAAATATGTGAGGGGTGGACCTCAACCACCAGTTATTGGCGCTGTACTTGCCCGTAAGACCAGACGCTGGTACAAAAAAGTGTCTGTTTACTTATTCCAATTGGCTATGCTGAACGCTTATGTGCTATACAGAGCGTCAGGACGGACTGGATCTCTCCTTCAATTCCAGAAAGAGGTCATCAGAGCCCTTCTGTATCCAGTTGGTTCTGCACCCCATCTTCCCAATCCAAAATGCAGTGAGCCAGCTGCATTTTCCACATGCCATCCCTGGTACCCCTATCAGCTGAGACTCCCAAAAAAGATGTTGTGTCTGCCGACAACACGGATACAGGCGTGACACCCATTTTTATTGCTTCTACTGTTTTGATCAGCCTGGTCTCTGCAGCAATGACTGTTTCGAGTGCTACCATACACTAGTTGAGTATTAGCGTAGGGAACAGCACTACACAGGAATAGGGCACAACCTGGAACTACTGTTGTTAAAAAAAAAAAAAGGGGGACCAACAAAAAAAAAGTAAAAAATAAAAAAATAAAAATAAAAATAAAAACCAAAAAACTATATACAATAATAAAAGCCAAAAACAGTTGTACGTTTCTTGTTTTTCTATCTCTATTTTCTCTCTATTATCTTTCTATTGCTCTCTCTATTGTTTTTTATGCATAACTGTAATGTTTTGTTACTGTTTTTTATCATTTTTTTGCAGGTATGTAATGTTTTTATAATGTTTTCCTGTAATGTTTTATTCTTTTTTCTTCTTAGCAGGAATTTTACTTTTCATATGTTACTGTGTTTTATTAATCTTTATTTAGTTTTCAGTTACGCCAGCTGCAGCACTGATTTATGGTGATGCAATAGCATTTGCTCTTACAATACATAAAGCAGTGACTCCAGTGCTGTTGGAGGTGATTTCACCACCACAGTTAAAAAAAGAGCATATATACCGGAGCATAGGGGCAGGGGTGGAAATTAGGGTGGATTGCCCCTATGCTCCAGTATATATTTTTAAAAAGAGAGGCAAAGAACAAAGAGGCGCCTCTAAGTGCAATCAACAAGGTACAATGATTTATTGAAACGGTTAAAAACACTCACAAGATCCCAGGTAAAAACAGGCACAATCACAGTCCAAAGAGATGGAGAAGGGGTAGGTGTAGGACGCCAATCCAGCTAGGGGAGATGATCAGCAGTGTGGCTGCAGCGTCTCCAATCGTTCACTACCGAAGGATGGTAAACAGCCGGCTGAAGCGGTGTGGGAACGAGCGTTAGGTGGGATTAAAGGTGGGGACGGGGATACGAGGCCATATATACGAGAAAAAAATTGACACCACCACTTTAGTGGAGGTTGTCGTGACCTCAGTGACGAAATACATAACATTCTCGTTTACGATAACGTAGTGGTATTTAGTCACGACGTCGACCGCATTGACTTT
>BLSH010291684.1:1386355-1401015 GCA_018402905.1 Glandirana rugosa | reverse complement strand
TCCCCTTTAACGGCTGTTGTTTACTTCGGAGACCCGGAAGTGACGTCACGACGTGCGCCCGGGCCTCCGAGAGCCATAGAGATGACCGAGGGACATCTGTCCCTCGGAAATCTCTGGCACCAGCATCCGGCGGCAGGCGATTCTTTCTCCCGGTCACCGATCGCTCAGGTGAGCCGGGAGAAGCACCGGAGGGCGGCGGGAGGGGGGGCGTCCCCTCCCGCCGCCTGTAAGAACGATCAAGCGGCTGACCTGCCGCTATGATCATTCTTACGGTGATGGGAATCGCCTGAGGAAAAAAATGATACCTCAATGATGCCTGCAGGTGCCGGCATCATTGAGATATCACCACTGAAATCCCAGGACGTCCATGGACGTCCTAGGATCTGAAGTGGTTAAAGAAGACCTTGCACTAAAATGCCTTTCAGGTACCATTAAGCCCCCCATGCCCATTCCAAAATGCTCCCCTAATGCTTAAAAAAAGAATCTAGATGTAGGATCCTCAAAATTCTACAAACAATACCCCATAATGACAACGTGAAAGAAGTTTGTTTGAAATCTTTGCAAATTTATTAAAAATAAAAAAAATCACATGTATATAAGTATTTGCAGCTTTTGCCATGACGCTCAAAATTGAGCTCAGGTGCATCTTGTTTCCACTGATCATCCTTGATATGTTACAACTAGACTGGAGTCCACCTGTGGTAAATTCAGTTGATTGGACATGATTTGGAAAGGCACACACCTGTCTATATAACAGTTAACAGTGCTTGTCAGAGCACAAACCAAGCAATGAAGTCCAAGGAGTTGTCTGTAGGCCTCCGAGACAGGATTGTATCGAGGCACAAATCTGGGAAAGGGTACAGAAAAATTTCTGCAAGTTCCAATGAGCACAGTGGCCTCCATCATCTGTAAATGGAAGAAGTTTGTAACCTCCAGGACTCTTCCTCGAGTGGGCCACCTGGCCAAACTGAGCGATCAGGAGAGAAGGGCCTTAGTTAGGGAGTTGACCAAGAACCCGATGGTCACTCTGACAGAGCACCAGCCTTTCTCCGTGGAGAGAGGAGAACCTTCCAGAAGAACAACCATCTCTGCAGCACTCCACCAATCAGGCCTGTACGGTAGCGTGGCCAGATGGAAGCCACTCCTCAGTAAAAGGCACATGACAATTCTCCTGGAATTTGCCAAAAGGCACCTGAAGGACTCTCAGATCACGAGAAACAAAATTCTCTGGTCTGATGAAACAAAGGTTGACATCTTTGTCCTGAATGGCATCAGGTCTGGAGAAAACCAGGAACCGCCATACCTCCCAACTTTTGAACTTCAGAATGAGGGACACTTGAGGAAGAAAGTAACCTTGCATAACGCACTGTGGCAAATGTGGGCATGGTCAAACTCCTGACAGTGTGAGGAGCTTAAGGGGCATCATTAAACAAAACTCAGACTTCCTTGTACCTATAAAATATGCTTTTATTATTGTTCTACTAGCAAGAGTCTCATGGATACATACAAACCCCAGCACATTCATTTAAAAAAAGGGTAAAAGAATGCAGGGTTTTGGAGTTCCTTATGTACAGAGTGCAGGGTTCTGGGATGAGATATGTACAGAGTGCAGGGTTCTGGGATGAGCTACGTGCAGTGTTCTGGGATGAGCTATGTGCAGGATGCAGGGTTCTGGGATGAGCTATGTGCAGGGTTCTGGGATAAGCTATATACAGGGTGCAGGGTTCTGGGGTGAGATAGGTGCAGGGTTTTGGGATGAGCTATATATAGGGTGCAGGGTTCTGGGATGAGCTACGTACAGAGTGCAGGGTTCTGGGATGAGCTGCATACAGAGTGCAGAGGTCTGGGATGAGCTACGAGCAGGGTTCTGAGATGAGCTATATACAGGGTTCCGGGTTCTGGGATGAGCTATGTGCAGGGTTTCTGGGGTGAGCTATATATAGGGTGCAGGGTTCTGGGATGAGCTATGTACAAGGTGCAGGGCTCTGGGATGAGCTGCGTACAGAGTGCAGAGTTATGGGATGAGCTACGTGCAGGGTTCTGGGATGAGCTATATACAGGGTTCTTGGATGAGCTATGTGCAGGGTTCTGGGATGAGCTATATACAGGGTGCAGGGTTCTGGGATGAGCTACGTACAGAGTGGAGGATTCTGGGATAAGCTGCGTACAGAGTGCAGGGTTCTGGGATGAGCTGCACACAGAGTGCAGTGTTCTGGGATGAGCTGCATACAGAGTGCAGGGTTCTGGGATGAGCTACATACAGGGTGCAGGGTTCTGGGATGAGCTACGTACAGAGTGCAGGGTTCTGGGATGAGCTACTTACAGAACCCTCCCCAAGAGAGCCCTCCCCAAGGCTCCACCATCGTCCCCATTGTTACCTTTCTGGCCCTTCCATCCACTGCAGCAAAATTGTCCTTTTCAGTCAGTGCACTAAGTGCACACTTATTGTCGGCTCCAGAGCTTCTCCAACCAGGTAGGAGAATGGGGATCACGCCGCAGCTGAACAATGATGGAGCTTGAGAGGTTCTGTAAAGAAGGATGGGAGAAACTGCCCAGAAATGGGTGTGCCATGTTTGTAGCATCATACTTTAGAGGCAACATACAACTCTGTACAGATGTAATACTATGGTGTAGGTTGCCCTTGTGGCTCCAGCAGAATGGCGGCTGGAGGTGCTGGCTTTTTGTACCTCCCACCCGGCTGGCATCCGACATCACTGGCTGGGTGTGGATGCTAATGTCCTGATGCTCATAAGCCGAGGTCTGGATCAGAAAGTCGACTACAATAGAGTCTGCCACTTGGGTCTGCACAGAGCGGATGGTGTCAGCAGGGGGAAGAACGCCACCACTGGTGGGAGGGTATCAACACCTGAGGTTGATGCGACATCCATATTACAAATAGCCCGCTGCAGCATCCCTCCATGCAGCAACTCATGACTGGCCCCAATGAAGGGGATAGGCATATGGTGATCTGGCTGCAATTTAATGGGCCGAATCACACAGGGGACTGCACACATGGTATTGACTTAACAGGGCAATACGGGGCAGCACAAATTGGCACCACTAGGAGAGGGTCTCCCGCAGGTGCCGTGGGCGTCCGTGTGGCCACACATGGCATATCCACAGCCCACACCACAAATGGATGGTGGCCAACCTGACTCCCAAGGGTCACAGAAGAAGGCAAGAGGGGCTGCATCACAACAGCCAATCAGCTCCCTGATTTGGACATTGGCACATGTGCGTCAGGACATTACCATCCGTACCTGTCCAGTGATGTCAGATGCCGGCCGGGTGAGAGATACAAAAAGCCAGCATCTCCATCCGCCATTCTGCTTAAGCCACGAGGGTGACCTACATCATATTATTACATCTGTACAGGTAACATAAATGACAGTCTGGTATTGCTAACAATGGATGAGTTGAACTGCCACAGGGTGTTGTGTATCCCTTTCTTTGTAAAGTATGAATGATACTTGTATATTGTATATGATTGTATTTTATTATTTGACTATATTGTATAATTTACCATATCACTGATTGAATAGTTTGTCTTTTGGATTGCAGTCATATCAGTAGTGGTTTTCATCCCCTGAAGAAGCCCGAAGCGGCAAAACATGTCGGGAATTTATGCCACGTTATTACTGCTTATGTAAACACACCTTCTGATCATGAAAATTACATGTGTTGAATCCTAATCCATATGATTTTAACAATGTACAAATAAAAAAATGAAGTTTTACATTATCAGTTGTTCCTCATGTATGTATGACACCATTAAAATCCCACCAAACATTTCTTTCTGTGAATACTAATATAGCCATGTCACCTAACCACACTACAATGAGATTTATATGAAGATATATCATCATATATAAAAAATGAAGTTTTACATTATCAATTCTCATATAAATGTTGCTCATGCCACTGTGCTTCACCTAAAAGCGATCCTCCACCGTCCACACTAAATAAACGCACCAGAAATACTGGCTGGAAAAATGATAAACCAGCTAGTGCACCAAATAGATCCACTGTGTAGCAATTGATTCCGCTCCAAACCAGGCTGTATAGTAATAATTCCTCTCACATACCCCATCATACAAATCATGAGGATAGAGATAAGAAAGATCCCATAGTGTAAGATTGTTAAAAAACAGGTTTCTTTATTAAAATATATTATTCCACTCACATGTACGAAGTTTCCCCCCGACATTAGGGTAAAAACAATTGTTTGTATTGCCTGTCATCTCCGGCCAGTGGTACAGAGCTGCGAGTATGATCTAGGCATGCGCAATAATGTCAACGCCCTTGCTGCAACCTACGTGATTGGTGGAAAAGGATCCCCCCACTTGATATTGGGACTTTTACAGGCAAACTGAATCATAAATCATAAAAAAATACAAATTTATTGATATACATTAAAAGTTATGCATAAATGCAATGAATTCAATACAATTGTACAAAAAATACAAATATTGTATATAGATACATGTGATGATTGATGTGTATTGATTCTCCGAAGCCCGACGCGTTTCAGGATACACCCTTCTTCGGGGGCCTTGTTTTGGAGAAAATCAATTCTATAATATAATATGACATAATATATGTGTTTAGGTCACATTCAAAAGACAACAGTAATGCAAGGAACCATTAGAGACACCTCAGATATTGAAGGTATAATCTGAGGTGTCTCTAATGGTTCCTTGCATTACTGTTGTCTTTTGAATGTGACCTAAACACATATATTATGTCATATTATATTATAGAATTGATTTTCTCCAAAACAAGGCCCCTGAAGAAGGGTGTATCCTGAAACGCATCGGGCTTCGGAGAATCAATACACATCAATCATCACATGTATCTATATACAATATTTGTATTTTTTGTACAATTGGATTACATTCATGGCATTTATGCATAACTTTTAATGTATATCAATACATTTGTATTTTTTATCATTTATGATTCAGTTTGCCTGTAAAGGTCCCACTCTCAAGTGGGGGGATCCTTTTCCACCAATCTATATATTTAGGGATGACGGCAATGGGGGTATGTCCCCGGGTGGTGTTTTCAAACAACCTACGTGATTCGTCATGCAACATCCTCACAGAGCTTTGTGCACTGGTCCAAATCATTTGGTGGAGGCGGGATTATGTGTGGGGGTTGTTTTACAGTGGTTGGGCTTGGCCCCTTAGTTCCAATGAAGGGAACTCCTTAGGTTGCTCTCAACTTTGTGGGAACATTTTGGGGATGGCCCCTTCCTGTTCCAACAAGACTGCGCACCAGTGCACAAAGCAGGGTCCATACAGAAATGGATGAGCGAGTTTGGGTGCGGGATCTTGACTGGCCTGCACAGAGTCTTGACCTCAACCTGATAGAACACCTTTGGAATGAATTAGAACAAAGACTGTGATCCAGGTCTTCTTGTCCAACATCAGTGCCTGACCTCACAAATGTGCTTCTGAAAGAATGGTCAATTTGCAAAGAGTGGGCCAACTCAATATTGAAGCTTACGGACTAAGACTGGGTTGCCATTAAAGTTCATGTGCGTGTAAAGGCAGGCATCCCAATAATTTGACATTATGTACAAATGCAGCAAATTACAGGACACACTGTTGTCTATAGTCAGAGGAATAATACTAACTATTCATGGTGCTTGGCTTGTCCACACTGTCACCGGATCATTACAGACCCGACGCATTTCAGAGAATCCTTTCTCAGTTGTATGCAGGGTATATGCCATATCTAAAATATAATTCAACATCATTTAAATACATCATTTTTAATTACATCCTATAATTTTTTTTCTCTTTGAAGATCACTCATATTTTTGCATGGCCTGTTCCCATTGGGACCATGGTTGCAGAAAGTTGGTAAGGTATTTTTTGGTCCTCTTTTTAACTTGTCTGGTTTTTATTTTTTGTACAATCTGGAATGTGAGTACGGCATTAAAGATTATGTATTTAAATAATATTGAATTGTATTTAGATACGACGTATACCCCTCATACCCCTGGGTAAGGATTCTTGTAAATGCATCTAGTTTGTCCTGGCCCAGGGACAGTGTGGACAAGCCAAGCACCATGGGTAGTTTGTGTTAATCCCCTGAACAGAGACAACAGGGTATCCTGTAATTTGCTGTATTTGTACATGTGTAATGTGCCAGTCATTATGCATATTTAAAACTGATTTTATATAACATTGTGAATAAAGTTGCTGTAATATCGTTTTTTTTAATTCAGTATATGATTTTTATATTGCCTCTAAAGTACCATGGGACATATATATGTGTATATATATATATTTTTTTTGTATCTAAGAAGGGATGTTGGCAATTTGAAAGATTGAACCACCCACACCTCTCTTTATCAGCTAATTGTAGGTGCATTCAAAAATAGTGTCTGTGTGGAAGCAGTGGTCTCATTGCAGAGGTCCAATGCATCTTCTACTGAGTCAGACTTATAGCTCTGCCATCAACAATGCAAATGATTTGAGAACTCTGGCTGTGACTCGGGGAGTATGTCAGACCTTTGGAGTTATTGGAGCTCTACAAAAAAATCACTGCTTCCCAATATATTTTTTTATATATTATATATTTTTTAAGATCTGGGAATTAGGGAATTTGGAAAGGAGATTTAAAAAGAAAGAATCCTTTATGTATTTACACTTATTTATTTATTTTAATTTTTTTTTTATAGGTGATCTAGATTAAGTCAAGGAAGAAAACTGTAACTGCTCAAATACATTTATAAGAAGGAACGAAAAGGCGCCTGGCAGTGTGGCTTCACAAATACTGTACTTAGAACCCCCCCCATGTTCACTATAAATGTTGGAAATTGTTGTAGCTAGTGTTGTGTGTTGACTAGCTGGATTGGGCGCTGAGAACATTTTGTAATGTTTAATGAAATTCTGATCCAATACTTCACCCCTGCAGCAATAGATCACTTATGGTGAACATTTGTTTTTGCATTGAAAAATATATTAACCAGTGTATGGCGCCTCTAAGTAATTAGCTCGAGTTATTATATGTGAAGTTGCTGCCCCTTTAAATGGAAATAATTAAACCTATAGCATAAAAAAAAAACAACAAATGTGGGTGCTAACTTAAAAATAAAGATAAACAATAAAATGTGGACATACCTGTAGTTCATAATACAAATAATAATACATATAAAAAGTGATAAAACAATCTTAACCACTTGCTTACTGGGCACTTAAACCCCCCCCTCCTGCCCAGACCAATTTTCGGCTTTCAGCGCTGTCGCATTTTGAATGACAATTGCGACGTTGTATTCAAACAACATTTTTAGCATTTTTTTCCCACAAATAGAGCTTTCTTTTAGTGGTATTTGATCACCTCTGCAGTTTTTATTTTTTGCGCTATAAACAAAGAGCGACGATTTTGAAAAAAGAACAATATTTTTTACGTTTTGCTATAATAAATATCCCGCAAAAGTCGTTGCGTCTACAAACAATGGGAATTGATTTATGGCGTTTCTTATTTATTTATTTATTTTTTTACTAGTAATGGCGGCGATCTGCGATTTTTATTGGGACTGCAAGATTGCAGCGGACATGTCGGACATTTTTGACACTTTTTTTGGGACCGATGACATTTATACAGCGATCAGAAATTGAAATATCCACTGATTACTGTATAAATGTCATTGGCAGTGAAGGGGTTAATGCTAAGGGGACAGTGAAGGGATTAACTGTGTTCCCTCATTGTGTTCTAACTGTGTGGGGGCTGGGCTGGCAGGGACATAACAGATCTAACTGATCCCAGTGACAGGGATCAGTAGATCTGTTATGTCCCCCCTCACAGAACGGAGAAGTGCTGTGTTTACATTGGCGGTTCCCCGTTCTGCCGCTTAGGGGATCGCGTGTCTCCAGCGGACATGAAGTCCGCCCGACCCACGGGCACGCCCACGCAGCGTGCGGCAGCCACGAGAGCACGCCGCCGCCGGCCGTGAATGTGTGCAGGGAGCGCGCAGAGGGGTGGAAGTCCATGGATGTTCCCCCGACAATTCAGATCCGCGTTCTAGCCGTCTTTCGGCTATAGCGTGGATCTGTACTGGTTAAAGTCCATATGTGACAGATTCCCAACACAGTGATATCTTCAATTCAAAATCTTGTTTCTTCACCTCTTGTGCCCAGAAGTGTGAATGTAAACTCACCAGAAATGCTTGATTCCTTTTTACAGGTAGGTCAAAATGCGTTGTTTGCCCCCTTAGGCTGATGTCTCCTAATCTTTAGCTCCAGTGCGTTCCTCCAAATGATTGCCCATCAGAGGTGAAGTGACCCAGTGGGAGACGTATTAAAGGGTATCATAGCATAGTATTTTATTAAAAAGGACCCATGGTTTCATCAATTCCTGGTCCTGTGTGACATCACTTCCAGGCTACGAACTAGAATGAGGCTTGGAACGCACGTTGGCTTCGGGCAGGCTTGGAGAAGCCATTACCCATTCCCACACACGTCGCAAATGCTGGTGCCAGTATCCAGGCACCTTACCGTGTGAGTGCAATAATATCTTTCTTTTTAATGTAAATGTTTTAATAAAATACTATGCTAGGAGATATCAGTCTAAGGGGGAAAACAGCGCATTTTGACCTACCTGTAAAAAGGGGTCAAACATTTCTGGTGGGTTTACATTCACACTTTTGGGCACAGGAGGTGAAGAAATAAGATTTTGAAATTGAAGATATCACGGAGTTGGGAATCTGTCAAATCTGGACTTTAAATTGTTTTACCACCCTGTAACCACTTGCTGACCATCATGCGTACATTTACTGCGGCAAGTTGGCTCTGCTGCGCAGATCGCCGTCTATAAATGGCGATCCGTGCAGCCACAGTTGCAGGCGGATCAACACAACTGTGGCTGTTCCGGGCGGAATTTCAGAATTGCCGCAATTGCCGAATTACCGCAAATTTCCGTATCGGAAAAACTAAAATTTGCAAAAGTTCGGAAATTCAAAATTCGTCCGAATTGCCAAATTTTGCAAAATTTGGTAAAAAGGAAAATCGGAACAAAACGAATTGCACAAGCTTAATAAACACTGCGGTTCCCCGTTCTGTCAGTGGGCATGACAGTGATCTACTGAGCCCTGTCATCGGGATCAGTTAGATCTGTCATGCCCCTGCCAGCCCAGCCCCCACACAGTTAGAACATGCCTAGGGAACACAGTTAACCCCTTGTTTGCCCCCTGCTGGTTAACCCTTTCCCTGCCAGTGACATTTATACAGTAATCAGTGGCTATTTTTAGCTCTGATTGCTGTATAAATGTCAATGGCCCCAAAAAAGTGTAAAAAATGTCCGATCTGTCCACCACAATCTCACAGTCCCAATAAAAATCACAGATCGCTGCCATTACCAGTAAAAAAAAAAAAATTGTGAAAACACCATAAATTAATTCTCATGATTTTTAAACGTGGCACCTTTTGCGCAAACCAATTAATAAATGCTGCGATTTTATTAATCAAAAATATGTAGAAGAATATATATCGGCCAGAATTGATGAATAAATTAGTTTTTTTATATTTTTTTTGGATATGTATTATAGCAAAAAGTAAAAAATATTGTCTTTTTTCAAAATTGTTGCTCTTTTTTTGTTTGTAAAAAACACAGAGGTGATCAAATACCACCAACAGAAAGCTCTATTTGTGGAATAAAAAGGACATCATTCTTGTTTGGGTTACAACGACCGTGCCATTGTCAGTTAAAGCAACGCAGTGCAGAATCGCAAAAGTGCTCTGGTCAGGAAGGGGGTAAATCCTTCCGGGGCTGAAGTGGTTAAATGTATTATTATTTGTATTATGTCCACATTTTATTGTTTATCACAAGCCCACTTTTGTTGTTTTTTCTAGTTGTTTTTGCATGATGAGTCATGGCATATAAAAGTGGTATGTGTATGCAAATTAGGCAAAAGAGAGACTCTTTACATGTTTTTTTTACCATAAAAATTGTTTATCTAGCAAAATGCAGTGAAATAAGATGACCGACAATCTATGCTTACCAGCAAAATTTGTTTACAAATTACAGTTTGTTTTAGATAAATTTACTTTTTTTGTTCTCTTTTAACTGTGTTTTTGACATCCTTATTCCTTATACTATAAATGATGGGGTTCAACATAGGCGTCACTGCTGTATAGAAAATAGACACAATTTTGTTTGTTTCGGGAGTGTAAGTAGATCGAGGTTTCAGATACATAGACATGATGGTCCCATAATAAAGAGCCACTACTGTTAGGTGGGAAGCACATATGGAAAATGCTTTGTTTCTTCCTAGTGAGGAACGGATCCTCAAGATGGTGGAGATGATGTGGACATATGAGGTCAGGGTCAAGCAGAAAGAACACATAGCGATAATTCCTGCTGAGATGTACATAGCTATCTCATTAAGCAAAGTGTCTTGGCAGGACATTTGAAGGAAAGGTGGTATCTCACAGAAAAAGTGGTTGACATGGTGGGACTTGCAGTACTGAAGCTGGAAGGTGAGGACAACATGTATGGCAGAGTTCATGAAAGAAATACTCCATGACCCTACAACTAAACTAACACATGACATCTTGTTCATGATAGTGTTGTAGTGCAATGGTCTACAGATGGCGGCAAACCTGTCATACGCCATGACGGCTAAAATGAAACACTCTGTTGACCCTAATGCCAAATGAAAGAACATTTGCACTGCACATGCCAGCAAGGAGATACTTCGATCCTTGGCCAAAGTGTTTATGAGAATTTTGGGAACGATGGTTGATGAGAAACCAATATCGATAATGGAGAGGTTGCTTAGAAAAAAATACATTGGGGTCTGTAGCTTTTGGTTGATCCTCACCACGGTGATCAGTAGAAGGTTTCCTGACAACGTGATTATGTACATTATGAGGAATAAGAAGAAACAGATTGCCTGAAGATATGGGACATTAGATAGCCCAAGAAGAATGAACCTTCTGCTGGATGTTTGGTTGACTTCTTTCATAATACTCTGACACACGGAAGTAGAGAACGTATTATTTGAGATAAAAAACCTATTTGCATTTTTATTTACTTTCAAAGGCCAGGACCCCCCAAAGGGATACTGGGGCTGATAGGCCAAGTCAGCCCTAGGCTTATTATATTCTTGAATACTCCAACAGAAAGATCACCTGCCATATTTCTCTCATTTATTCCATCTCTTAATCGTACATTCTTCATAATATAAAATAACTGAAAAATACAAATGGGATAGTGGAAACCTTGTAAAGGCCACAGGTTGTGTGCAGAAAAAACCTCACCAATAAAGTCTGTAATACATTTTAAAAAAATCATGTGGCTTAATCCTCAGTAGCTACCAAAGATTGAAAAATATGCTTTAGGTGGACTGACCCTTTATATCACTGATCGTTTAGACTCCAAAATCCCATATACATAACAATGCCTGTTTGCAATTCCTTAGTGTGGTCCAATGTGCTCCAATATGAGCAGACCAGTGGATGAGTGAACTTATTAGGGTGCATGCTAAGCAGCATGCGCGTAGGTGCATGTGCATGCTTGGCAATGGTATTGGAAAGGGACATGGACAGATCGCTGAGTGGTCTATAGATAGTTCTGGATTTACCTGTGACCTGAACTTCTACATTTGTCTTCCTGTGTATGACCCGGCTTGCCTCTGCCCCACCTCTGGATTCTTGTCTACCCGTGGTGTTTTGGGCTCTGCATCCTGACTTATGATTTGATTCTTCACTACCCATCTGTTGATGACCCTTGGTATGCTTCCCAGCTTCATTCCTGTATACATCCAACAGCTGGCGCTGCCTGCAACATCAGACCTTATGCCATTCTGTGTCCTCGCTTCTTCTGTCACCACTACCAGGGGTCTTGGACCAGAGGTGCAAGAGAAGCTCCCTCTTCAGCTCAATCTTCACCCAGTAAATTACACTGTTGTTGCAGTGACACTGCTGTCTAGGGCCACTGTAATGGTAAATTTCTCTTCTCTCCCAGCGCACACAATGGCAAGGCAAAAACTGTTATGCTAACCTGCATGTGACAGTTCAGAGCCAGTTAAGGGTCTTTGGCACCTAGTTGGAAATGCTTGCAGTCTCCTTAAAAAATACCTTTTAGAGGTTCCCAATCTGTAATCCTGAGTTCCAAACAAGAGCCTGTATTTTATATTTAGGGTCCCTAGGTTCTTAGACATGTAGTTAACACCAAACTCCTGCCTCACCTTAGTTCTGTTCCAACAGGTTCTGACATTGGTGCTGGTAGAGAATGGTGCTTCTCGCTAATTCCCTTCCCTGTATGCCTCTGAATTTTCAATAAAGGACATTGCAACAGGCACTCTAGCTGTCTGCAGCAGCCCAGTCCCCCACAAGAACCACTGAGTGTCTTAGACACAAACCCTTAGGCTTTGGGGGTGTCAATCACTGCTGCTCTGTCTTATATGGAGCATACAACCTCCACAGAGCCAGCTTCAGCTGAATGAGTAAGACCCCATACACACTATACAACTTTTGTTGTTTGATTTTCTTTAGATTTACCAAAACCATGTAGTGCAAGGGCCTGCCTGATTGCACGCAAATTGAAACTGTTAAGGTTTGACCTCATATTATATGGTTTTGGTAAATCTGAAGGAAAAAAATCTGCAGAAAATTGTATAGTGTGTATCCAGCTTAAGAGTTGCTGCAGAACATGTCCACTGTGCACAGCGAATCCTACCTAGTATTTAAGAATAGAGTTGGGCAAATGGTTGGGGCTGAGTAAAACTTTGGCAAACTTGCTGGGTGCTCGGCGGGATGTTTGCCCCCAGGCACTATATTTAAATGATTTTTTCAATTGTATTGTTTGACTTTAAGCATCATTAAAATCACTGCTCCTTTAAAAACAATATTTTTTAAACTTTTTTTTGCATTGGTGCATGTCCCCCAGGACAGTAGCCGGACCCCCATATCCTTTTTATGGCCAATAACTTGGATATAAGCCTTCAAAAAGGGTTTGAGTACCGACTTCAATGGGGTTTGGAGTTTGGGTCCGAACTTTTTCAGTAAGGAACTCAGTAGGGAATATGGAAGAGGAGCTCAAACTAATGCCTTATGCCGCACAGTGTGATCTGAACTGCAAACACATATAACACACAGCATCTAGTTTACTGTCTCTTGCTATTTACATTTAAGGAAAGCTGTGTGTAATAGTTTAGGTAGGCATGATGTCTGCCAACCATCTGTTGCGCTACGTCAGCAAGGGCCACTAATTTAACTGGTTCTTCCCCAATGAGCACAGAGGTTGCCAGTCCACCCAAGCAATAGTCCACCTAAGTGCAGTATTTAGAAGTAAAATTTATTAACACAAGATTAAAAAGGATATTGGTATTAAAATTGCTCATTATGTGTTAAGGATCAGTGGCTTGTTCCCTTCTTGCAGGCTTCCTTGGGTGATCTGGGCAGCTGAGAGATGGTGGTAACAGGTATGGATGTCTGGTGGATGCAGGAAGTCCACGATGGAAATTACATCACCGGGAGGAATTCGAGAGGCGGATGTCAGGTTGTGCTAGGCCGCTCTTTACACCGATCTTTAAAACATGATGAGCAATTTTAATATCAATACCCTGTGAGTCTTTATAATGTTGTGTTAATACATTTTCCTTCTAAATACTGCACTAAGAGGGTGCCCCTCCCTTTTTTTAATCTTCACAGAGCTGGTCACACTCTGAGGATGGCAGCCGCTTCAGTTGCAATTTGCATTTTGTAACCTACTGGGAACTGTATGCCCCTTATGGACCCTTAGAGACTTTTTAGAGAACTTCTACAACTGCCTTGGAACTACTCTAACCAGCTGGGTACACACCCTTAATGCACCAGAATCTTCTGATCCCTTTCTTCTAGTAGTAGTAGTAGTTAGTGGTGAACAATCCAAGGCCCCACAGCTGAAGACCAGGGGGAAAGCTTTTGGGCCTCTGGATACCTTACACCACTGCGCAACCGTCGGTACCCAATGCAGCATCCAGCACACAATCTAAGGGATCAACTTAAGGTCACTACTCACAAGTTACGAAGATAGCTGCCTCCTTTCAGCTTTCCCTAGACACAATCCAGTGTCCTCCCAGCTTCCTCCAGGACCAGGTCCCTTGTGGTGTGGTTCTGCAATCAGTTTGGAGCAAAATCTATTCAAGTCCTCCATCCTGTCACCTCCTAAGCCTCTGGCGCAGTTGTACAGTCCACGGGCTGCACCTCTAGATCCCTCCTGTGGAGTAACTCTGCTCTCTAGTGTCTCCAACTATTTATCTACACTCTGACCCCGTTCTGGACACTTCCCCTCCAAGGATTGGTTGGAAACTAATAAATATTCTGGAATCCAATAAATATTCAGGCTGGTCAATTAAGGTGGATTATAATAATAATATATGTCCTGGTAGGTACAGAAACTTGAGACTAGACTGGACAACATCCTTAGTCTACTTTGGTCATGTAGTGACGTCATTACGGGTGAGGTGTCACTAACTACACATCGTGGAAGGATCTAATCCACCGATCCGTTTGAATCGAAACTGAAGAAGACATTAGTTCCCCCGGTACTAACAAACAAGACCGGAAAAGTCAATATGCCTTATTCGAAGGTCTCGAATCCCGTCCTCTAAGTTTAACTGGTCGGACTTATAAATAACCTAAGGTCTTATAAATAATCAAAGGTTG